>JAYESA010000007.1:147875505-147878005 GCA_036927795.1 Iris macrosiphon | reverse complement strand
AGCATCGGGATACGAAGTGCGCTACCTCCCGCTTCATCCCGTACCACCATACATGCTCTATCAGATCTCTATACATCTTGTTGGCACCTGGATGCATAGAGTACTGGGATCGATGTGCCTCTTGAAGAATCTTCTCACGCAATGACCCACTCAGCACACACAATATGGTACCGTGCCACAATGATCCATCATCAACAATGGTGAAGTCATCTGATAATCCCATCTGAACCTGCGCCCTGATGCTCCTCAAGGACTCATCCTCAAACTGTGTAGCCCTGATCCGGTCTACCAACTCTGACTGAATCTGCAGTCCCCACATATGCATCTCAACTCCAGGCACTATCACCTCAATGCCCAAGCTCTCTAGATCTGCCAAAAGATAACGATCTGTAGTCAGGCACATAGCTACCGAATACCTGCTCTGCGCATCTGCAACTACGTTCGCCTTCCTTGGATGGTACTGCAACAATATGTCGAAGTCTTTCATCAACTCCAACCATCTCCTCTGCCTCATGTTCAGCTCTTTTTGGGTAAACACATACTTCAAGCTCTTGTGGTCTGTGAAGATCTCCACACGCTCTCTGTATAAATAGTGTTTCCATAACTTCAGAGCAAAGATGACCGCTGCCAACTCCAAATCATGGGTAGGATAGTTCTTCTCATGAGGACGTAATTGCCTAAAAGCATAGGCAATCACCCTCCCATTCTGCTATAACACACAACCCAGTCCCTTCTCCGATGCATCACTATAGATAGTGAAATCTCCAGATCCTGATGGCAACGACAACACTGGAGCTATCGTCAACCTCCTCTTCAGCTCATCAAAGGCGATCTGGCAGTCCTCTGACCAAACAAACTCTATGTCCTTCCGAGTCAGTCTAGACAACGGCTCTGCAATCTGGGAAAAATCCTGAACAAATCTCCTGTAGTAGCCTACCAGCCCCAGGAAACTCCTGACCTCTGCTACTGAACTCGAAGCACTCCATGCCTCAACTGCCATAATCTTTCTCGGATCCACCGAGATTCTCTCTCCCGTCACCACATGACCAAGGAATTCAACCTTGTCAAGGAAGAACTCGCACTTCGAAAGCTTTCCATAAAGCTTCTCCTTCCTGAGAGTCTCCAGCACTATCATCAGATGCTCCTCATGCTCCTCTGGGGTCTTCGAATACACCAAGATGTCATCTATAAACACCACCATAAACCTGTCCAGATGTTGATGGAATACCTTGTTCATCAGATTCATGAACACTGCCGGGGCATTGGTCAACCCAAACGGCATCACCATGAACTCATACTGTCCATACCTGGTCCGAAAAGCCGTCTTCGGAATATCCTTCCTCCTGACCTTCACTTGGTGGTAGCCTGTCCTCAGATCAATCCTGGAAAACACCCTCGATCCGCTCAATTGGTCAAAAAGATCATCAATACGCGGCATCGGATACTTGTTCTTGATTGTGAGGTTGTTCAGAGCCCTGTAGTCGATACACATCCGTATCGACCCATCCTTCTTCGGCACAAAAAGTACCGGAGCACCCCACGGAGAAGAAGTAGATCTGATAAATCCTTTGTCCTGAAGCTCATCCACCTGCTTCTTCAACTCTATCAGCTCACTGTTGCTGACTCTATAGACGTGCTGAGATATCGGCTCTGCGCCTGGCACCTAGTCTATAGAGAACTCCACATCTTTGTCCGGAGGTAACCCTGGCAACTCCTCCGGAAAGGCATCCATATACTCTGCTATCAGTGGATGTGGCAACCTCGGCTCTACCACCAGGGCTCTGCAGAAGACTCCCTCGCTCTGCTCCGCTGCTCCTCTGGCAAACTCAAACTCTGGCTCACCCGGCGGACTAAACAACACTCTGCCTCCACGACAATCTATACTAGCACAGTGCATACTCAACCAATCCATCCAGAGTACAATGTCGTAGCTCGGAAGTGGCATTACGAGTAGGCACACACTCAACTTCCGGCCTCCCAAGGTAACTCTTCGGTCTCTACAGACATCACTGACTAGGATGATGCCACCCCCGGTCGTGATCTTGCAGAGTCTAGCTAAAGGTTCAGCAACAAGATGGTGTCTAACAACAAAAGATACAGACACAAAGCTATGGGAAGCACCAGAATCAAATAAAGCAAGTACTGGAATGGAATCAAGAATAACAGAACCTGAGATCACATCACCAACGGTGCAAGATACGATATCATCAAAGAAGGACAGTAATATTACAAAAGAAATATTTTCAGAAAAATTAAAGATAGCAAAAGAAATCGAGAAGGGTCCTAGTTGTGATTGAGCACATACTCTCTCAGCCTATATTCTATATCCGATTACAGGTAAACCTAGAAACTAGACCTGCATACTAGACCATGCATGGGCCGCCACCAAAAATGGGACACAACCCGCACCCGAAAAATTGGGCATGAGTCGTGGGTACGTCCAGCCTATGCCGTAGAATCGACGGTAGAACGGTGTAAATGTTCGTTTTAGGTCACAATA
>JAYESA010000007.1:147828005-147870505 GCA_036927795.1 Iris macrosiphon | reverse complement strand
GATTCCGTAGGACCGGAACATCAGGGCGCACTATTAGTCTTACCCCATCGAATCTCCAACCTCCCTTCTAATATCCACACCCCGAGATCAGGGCACGATATTAGTCTCCCATATTTTGTTTGTCCTCTATCCACCGCAAGTACCCATATTTTACTAGCACATCTCTTATCACAATAGCAACACAACGTGACAAAGCAACATTTAAACATCTTATCACATTTCTAATAGCCGCACCCCCCCTGGATCCCGTAGGACCGAAACATCAGGGCGGGCTACTAGTCTCTGCACACACTCAAGACAAGCATTTGCTCTCACATCGAAACAAGCATTCATTCCTTTAAGCTTAAGCATTCAAGACAAGCCATATAAATACGATGACAAGCAAACATATGAACGATCCTTCAGTTGAGACTAGCATGGCACGGGTCTATTTATCACATCAAGTAAAACATGCAGTTCTATTCTTCTTTAACTAGGCAAGATTCGATAGCGGTGTCAGTGTTTCTAGCATGCAATATTTCTTATTCTTAGCATGGCAATGGCTCTAACTCTTTTAGGCAGAGGCAAGATCTTGTTATATTATTCATGCACTTTATTAAGCAACCAAACAATTTAAAAACTCAGATTCATTATTAAGGCGTACAAGAATCAAAGAATGCAGTTCTGCCCACTCACTTTGATCAATCGGTCGAGAACTCTCTGAGAAGACTTCCGTTCGAGCAAGCAAGGCGATTCACTTGTACACAGCACCTATGCGGAGCGGGATGCTATACTGAGGGTCACCCTGACCACCATTAGTAGGCTGATGATCAAGGTTGGGAGCAACTCCATATACTGGGTCCTCCATAACTGGATCCTTTACGATGTCCTCTAAAAACTGCTCGAAGCGAAATGACTCTAACTCAGGCAATTCCTCAGCCTCAGAAGGCATCTCGGAATCCTGAGTGTTGGTCATTGTCTGATCCTTGACGAAAACCATGTCTCTGCTTCTATAGAGCTTTCTTCCCACTGGATCGTATATTCTATAGCCAAACTCATCCCGACCGTAGCCGACAAAGAAGCACCGCCTCGTCTTCAACTCAAGTTTGGATCTTTCGTCCTTCGGTACATGCACGAAGGCCTTACAACCAAACACTCGCATGTGATTGTATGATGGCTCTTTGCTGTACTACTTTGTCAGGCACATCACCCTGTAAAGGTGCACTGGGAGATAATTTAATAACAAAAGCAGTTGTGTAAAGTGCCTCACCCCAATAGCTGTCTGACAAATTTGCTTTTGACAGCAAATACCGTACCCTCTCCATCAGCGTCCTGTTCATTCGCTCCACTACACCATTGAGCTGAGGTGTCTTCGTCGGAGTCTTCTGGTGTCGTATCCCTTGCTCTCTGCAATAAACATCAAAGGGACCAATGTACTCGTCGCCGTTGTTGGACCGAACACATAGTAGCTTCTTGCGTGTCTCCCATTCAACGGAGGCTTAGAACTCTTTGAAAGTGGATAACACCTGATCCTTGATCTTTTTGGCATAGACCCAAACCTTCCTGGAATAATCATAAATAAAAGTCACAAAATAAGAAGTACCACTAATGGACTTTACCTTCATAGGACCGCAGACATCCAAGTGAATCAACTCGAGCAACGCCGGCTTCCTTAAACTTGGGTGACTTTGAAAAGACACCATATTTTACTTCCAAGCCAAACAGTGCATATATCTCTCCAATTTTATAGACTTTAGCCTTGGAATTACCTTTCTGTTCACCAAGTAGCTCATCCCATTCTCGCTGATATGGCTGAGCCGTCTGTGCCACAACTCAGAAGACGCATCAGTAGCCGCGTTCACCTCATGTGCCCATGTGCGCTCCTTTCCATATAATAGAGTTCGGACTTCTTACTTTCTCTGGCAACCACCATCGAACCTCTGGAAAGCTTCCACTGACCGTTCCCGAAGAGGTTGAAGAAACCTATTCATCCAACCTTCCAACCGACACCAGGTTGAAAGGGATATCAGGGACATGGCAGACATCTTTGAGAACAAGAACTGCATCCGTCTTTGTCCTCAAATGCACATCTCCAACAGCAACAGCTTTCGATACATCTCCATTGCCCATCTTCAACACTCCACAGTCGCCTATTGTGTAAGTAGCAAATAGCGTCCTGTTGTGAGATACGTGCGCTGAAGAACCCGAGTCCACCAGCCAAGAGTTGTCATCGCATGCAAGGTTCATGACAATCTCATCACCTACAATGATCACATCCACTACTAGAATAAGCGAGATTAGCGACGTTTTTAGCGACTCCATATAAAAACGTCGCTAATTTAGCGACTCCATGTGAAA
The DNA here is from genome assembly GCA_036927795.1 of Iris macrosiphon. Classification (NCBI taxonomy): domain Eukaryota; kingdom Viridiplantae; phylum Streptophyta; class Magnoliopsida; order Asparagales; family Iridaceae; genus Iris; species Iris macrosiphon. The sequence continues at coordinate 147,868,168 of JAYESA010000007.1, read as the reverse complement.
ATGTCGCTAGACGTTGCTAATTGGCGACATTTAGCGACGTTTAGCGACTTTTATTCAGTTTTTAAAAGATCAGTTGCTATAAGTTCAATTTAGGTTGCTAAACGTCGCTAAATTTTATTTAGCGACGTTTAGCGACATTTTTTAGCGACGTATATATTTTGGACATTTAGCAACGTCATTACCGACGTTTAAGACGTCGCTAAATTAGCGACTTTGTTATTGGCGTCGCTAAAACGTCGCTAATTTTTTTTACTTAGGGCTGATTCTCCCCATTTCCTTCGATCTCTCCCTCTCCCAAATTTCAAACCCGCTTCGGCTCCTCCTTCCTCCCTCCGGCGACCCCCTCGGCCGCGTCCTCCCCCTCTGGCTCCCCTCTTCCCTCCGGCGCCCCCTCCTCCCTCCCGGCGACCCCCCTCCAGCCGCGTCCTCCCCCCTCCGGCAGCATCCTTCCTTCTCCTCCTCCTCCTCATCCTCCTCTAGGTAAACCCTAACTCTCTCTCTCTCTCTCTCTCTCACAGGACACACATGTGACACAGACACAGACACGACACACACACACACAGACACTGATACAGACATGACACACACACACAAACACTGACACAGACACTGATCAGGACCTAGGGTTAGGGTTAGGGTTAGGGTTAGGGTTAGGTTTTTGACCTGGGTCCTTGTGTTAACAGTGCGGAGATAGTGTATACTGGATCTTGTGAGGAGTGTGCAAGAGTGAACACTGCTCTATGACAGTGTATCCTTGTGGTAACAGTGGGTATATGTGGAGTAAGGTGTGTAGTGTTGTGATTAAATTATAGATGTGAACTGTGTTAGATAAGTGTCATGGTGTATCATAGACGCCCGTGTGTCTGCAGCAAAGGGTATTCCAGTGCAGTGTGTATCAGAGATTGGGTAGTTCTGTGTGTGTGTGCATAACTTAAACACGGTAACCCGCAGTTTTCTATGTGCATATTGGTATTCCAGTATGGTGTGTGGTCTGGATTTGTCCAACTACTCAGAGCAGTAAGTGCAGTAGTGCCCTGCAGTATGTGCAAGACTGAAACTGCAGCAGTGGCATTTGAAACTGTGCAACCTAGCACATTGCTTCTGTATTGAGGAACAATGTTCCCTGCATGTGTGTATGTCTCTAAAGAGCCTGTGCAGTGCAAGAATCCCATGTGTGCATCAGTGCAGTAGAAGTCTGCAGCAGTGTCAAGGATTAACCACAGAACAGGGGTATCAATATGTGTGTGCACCTGCTATTTGAGTATAGAATTATAGGAATTGAAGTATTATGGGTTTGAACTTAAGAAATGTGTTCAATATTAGCATATGAGAGGGTGTGTAATCTGTGCATTGATATGTGCCTGTCTAGTGTATGTAGGTAGTGATGTATATCATGTGATGGTGTCAAGAGTGCCTGTGTTAGTGTGCAGACCTTGGGGGCTCTGTGCTGCAAATTGGTAGTGAGATGAGTGTGTTGTATTCAGATTTTGAGTGCAGAAAACAGTGTAGCAATCAGTGGGCAACCGGTCAATACCCGACCCTTCTCTTATTGGAGAAGCTTGGATAATCATGCTATAGATTTGGCAAGAAAGCAAGCAGTGGATATATTCACTCCGAGGAAAGAAAGCAGAAACTTGAATCACATCAAAAAGTGTTGCTTATCAAATTTGTTTTGACTTAAAAATTTATTATCTTTTTTAATTTAATCCTACCATCTTATAATAAGCTTTAACAATCCCAAACCAAGCCTAACAAAAAAGAAACCACAGCTTCTGTCCTGGCCTAGGCTGGGATTTGGGTTTACTATAGTTACCAGGATCTAGCATGCTGCTGTCCTATAAAATATTGTACCTACACTGGTGTGCACACACTCTGCACAAGATCTAACATGCTTCTTCTATGTGACTTCAAATATAGATTACCTAGCCAACTAATTGTCAGCTTCTTCTTTAGAGAATTATACTGTATGTAATGATTTATATGATACATACTGTCATTTTTGCAGAAGTATCTAGAGATGGATATTAATTACTATCTGCGTAATCGTTCGTGGATGTACAACCGTCATCCCGATGACATGTGCGGTGTGCGGGATAAATTTATTGAGGGTGTACAGCAGTTCCTGCAGTTCGCCAAGGCGTTCCCTCAGTACATGGACGGTACCAAAATTAAGTGTCCGTGTGTGAGATATCACAACAAAAAATATCATCCAGAAGTGGAAGTCACATATCATTTGTACTCGAAGGGCTTTACGCCGAATTACTATCAGTGGACCGCGCACGGAGAACTTGTATCTCTAGCATCGGAGTCGGAGCCCTATGTGGAGCCATATATGGATGTCTACGATCACGATGCTTACGACGACGGGTGGGTGAACATGGTTTATGATGCGGCGGGGCCTAGTTTCAACCCGGATAATTACGATACGGCGGGACCTAGTTTCAATCCGGACAATTATGATGCAGTTGAGGAGGCACCGAATGCCGATGCTGTAAAGTTTATGGAGTTGCTGGAGAATGCAAGGACTCCACTATATCCTGGTTTTGAGGATCATTTACCGTTGGAGGTGGTTACAAGATTATTGAACATCAAGTCCGATTTTATATGTCGCAAGAATGCTATAATCGACTGATCGATTTGATTATAGAGATCTTGCCCGAGGGTGCAAAGTTGCCTAAAGACTTCTATCGATCTAAGAGGATGGTGAGATCGCTTTGGATGAGATACGAGAAAATTGATGCATGTCGCAACGGGTGCATGTTGTACTACAAAGACAACAAGGATGAAGATGCGTGTAGATTCTGTGGTGTTGATCACTACAAGGCCACTGTTAGAGAAAAGTCTGTCGGTGCTAGGAAGCCTACCGATTTGATGCACTACTTGCCTTTGACGCCACGGTTACAGCACTTGTTTATGGTTAAGGAGACTGCAAAAAATATGAGTTGGCACAGGCGAAAACAGATCGAAGGAGTATTGGATCATCCATCCGATGGAGAAGCATGGAAGCACTTTGATCGAGAGTATCCACATTTTGCCGAAGATTCGCGTAATGTCAGATTGGGGCTCTCCTCTGACGGTTTTACCCCATTCGGACTTTTGGGCTCCCAGTATTCGTGTTGGCATGTGATCGTCACTCCGTACAATCTACCGCCTTGGATGTACATGAAGACTCCGTACATGTTCCTAACCGTTATTATCCCTGGTCCGAATAATCCGAAGAGGAACATCGATGTGTATTTACAGTCTTTGATAGATAAGTTGAATCAGCTGTGGAAAGTAGGTGCCAACACGTACGATGTTTCTAGAAAGCAGAATTTTCAGATGAGGGTAGCACTTATGTGGACCATCTACGACTTTCCGGCCTATGGAATGTTATTGGGATGGAGCACCCATAGTTGTCTCTCATATCCGTATTGCATGGACCGTACTAAGGCTTTCCGTTTGAAACACGGAGGCAAAGCGTGCTTCTTCGATTGTCATCAACAATTTCTGCCGAAGGATCATCCATACCGGAGGAACCATAATGCTTTTCGTGCGGGAGTTGTGGAGAAGGCCAATCCACCCCCAAGGTGGCCCGGATATACGATATAGGAAGAGGTAAAAGATTTACCAAGTGCTATCGAAGAGCCTGCTAAGGGGTACAAGTGTGACGAATTTAGTCCCAGTTGTTGTTCCCCTCCCAAGGGCAGGTTCTTACGCGTTACTCACCCGTCCGCCACTGGAAACACGCACCCATAATTGGATGAAGAGGAGTATATTCTGGGATCTGCCATATTGGAGCACCAATCTGATCAAACATAACCTTGATGTCATGCATATCGAGAAGAATGTGTTTGATAACATAATTAATACTGTAATAGAGGTAAAGGGGAAGATGAAAGATAATCCGAAGGCCAGGTTGGACTTAGAAGAAATATGTAGACGTCCTACATTGCATTTGATAGAGGAGAGGAATGGAAAGTTAAAGCAACCTAAGTCAGTTTTCTCACTGGAGAAAGAGGATAAAGGGAGACTTTGTAGGTGGATTCAGGGTCTAAAGTTTCTAGACGGGTACGTGTCGAACTTGAGAAGATGTGTCGACCTCAAGGAGAACAAACTGGCGGGTATGAAGAGCCACGATTGTCACGTATTCATGGAGAGGTTAATTCCGATTACATTTCGATAATTCTTACCGCAGGTCGTTTGGGATCCATTGACAGAGCTCTGCATATTCTTCAGAGATCTTTGTTGTACTAAGTTGCTCGTCGATCGTCTAGAAAAGCAAGAGAAGGACATTACGGTAACACTATATAAGCTCGAGAAGGTGTTTTCTCCTGGATTCTTTGACTCTATGGAGCATTTGTCAATTCATCTTTCCTATGAGGCACTTGTTGGTGGTCCTGTCGGTTATCGGTGGATGTACCCCTTCGAACGGTATCTGAATTACCTAAAAAGAAAGGTGAAAAATAAGGCACGGGTTGAGGGCTCTATTTGTGAAGCTTATGTTCTCGAGGAGATTACAAACTTTTGCTTGACGTATTTCAAACCGCATGTTGCTACTAATAGAACGAAAGCTCCGAGAAACGACGACGCATATCAGGAATCTAATGATGCAATACTCAAAGTATTCAATACGTCCGAAAAGCCTTCGGAAAAAATGAAGAAGAGATATTTGAATGACGACGAGCTAAGGGCTGCTCAGTTGTATATATTACTCAATTGCGACGAGGATGAATTGGAGAAGCTAGAGGGGTAAGTAATTAATACGTCCACGTTTACATCATCTTAATGTAATAGTATAAGATACTATTATGCTACTAATCAGTAGTTGCTTCATTGTTTTTTAGCACATATAATGATGAGTTGAGGTCGGTTAGACCCTACATAACAGACGAAGAAGTAGAACAAGAAATAAGATGCCATTTTCCTTCTTGGTTGAGCGCATATGTAAGATGCTTGGTAATTACTTTTTAATTCTGCACTTGCAAAACAAATAACTTACTATCGCTACTTTGGTATTTAGGTCGATCGTCTAATAACACCCGAGACTGAAGCTATTAGAACTCTAGCCAAGGGACCAATTACTGCCGTTAAAATATGGCCAAGTTGCTGTGTGAATGGGTTCAGGTTCAAGTCAACAAATGCTCCTATCAGAGACAGCTTTCTGGATCTTGATTCTACGAAAAACAGTTATTTGTGTATCAAATCTTCGAACTACAAAGACGTCGATCCAGGAAATAATTTTTTTGGCATCTTACGATAGATTATGGAGTTGACATATAATTATGGCACAAAACCTGCTAATATCGTGCTATTCAAGTGTGAATGGTTCGATCCGATTCAAGATCAAGGTTGGAAAATTGACAAGCATGGCCTTGTGGATATAAACTACAAGCGTAGATATCAAGGCTACGAACCATTTATCCTATCAAGTCAGGCTCAGCTCGTGTACTTCACAACTTATCCTAGACGGGGGACAGCGAGGTCGGTTTGGTGGGAAGTATGCAAGACTAAAGCTAGAAATACCTTTGACATTGACGAAATAGCTTATCAGGAGGACGATCTACCTCTTGTAACAAATATTGTAGATGTCGACTCAACGAAAGTTACTCATTATACGAGTAATAATGTAAAAGATGTAGAATTATTCAAAGAGGAAGACGAAGACGAAGTAGATGAAAGTGAAGACGAGGAGGAGGAAGGCGAACAAGATAAATTTTCTGAAGATGATTGAAAATAAAATATTTTGCCTATAGAATGTAACAATATTTTGACTGTAGAATGTACTATTTTAACGAATATATGTATTATATTTTGACTGTAGAATGCTTTGAGATATGCATCATATTTTGACTGTAAAATGTACTATATATTTGTGTTTTTCTATATTCATCATATGTTGTTATCAGGTATGACAGGACGACGCGGAGGATTCGGCAGGTCCCGAGGTAGACAAAGTGCTCCTCCGGTACTGCCTACTGTTGGTTCCGGATCATCGTCGTCCAGTACTCCAGTATATCGATCACTCACATCTCCGACTGTTGGGATGAGTAGTTCCAGGCGTGATTGTACTCCCTCGTCCAACGTTCCTCCTGCTGACGGAACCATGGGGACAGATGAGCATGTCGAGGAGGTCGTGCCCACATTGTCCCAGCATCAGCAAGATCTTCTATGCACACCTCCGGAGGAGACGGGAACAGAGATTTAGGCCGACGGTACAAAGTAAGTCAATTAGATGGTTTAGCATAATATATATCGTGTATTTCTTTATTCATCATATATTGACTTTTTCGATCAAAATAATTATCTCTGTATAGATATCGTCCATCGTCGGTTCTGAGACGCCTGGGCCAATTTCTGAGGAACAACTACGGTGGCCCTTGGATCAACTACTCTGAGGCTCCGGAGGAGAGAAAGGCATTCTGGTTTGCGCACTTCCAGGTAAAAGTATATTAAATAAATTCTCTAATTTATGCATATTATATAACTTATCCGTGATACTCACTTATTAAATTATTTATTGTAGCAAACGTATTTCTATCCTCCGTACTGGGCCGAGTTGATCGAGCGGCTCTTTCCTACCGTTGCCGCCAAGCTTATCCGAGATGCTCTGGATGACCAGAAGGCTGTGATCGTTCTGGAAAACCGATCCAAGGTTGGATCACGCCTGAGCAGTGGACTGCGATGAGGGCTAGATTCGACGATCTGAGCTACAAGGAAAGGTTTGAGAAGGCCAAGGCGGCTAGGCGGAATGCTGCCAAGTGGTGTGGTGGCTCGATTCCGATGACGGAACATTTTCGTCGTTTGGTATATTTTTTCTTTTAAAATATATTATTTTAATGTAAGTACCATAAAATGGTAGTAGAAAAAAATATTTAAGTTTAGTACTAAATAATATATTTTTAACAGGTATAGAGGGGTGAGGATGCAAACATGGTGATCGTCTTCTTGGCCACCCATCGCAAGGACGGAAATATCATTGATGAGAGGGCCTCACAGACCTATGTAAGTATTACTTTACTTTGTGTTAATTTTAATATAAGTTAGACAATTATCGAGTTTACAAACCTTTCTAGGCCGAGTATCTTAGGCTGCGTGAGCGGGCGACTGCTAGTGCACCTACACCTGGAGAGGCTGGTACTTCCTCGCAGCTCGCTCCAGCTCCGTCGACGGATGACCTGTGGGTGTCCGCAACTGGTGGTCTCCAGAGGGGTACGTACTATGGTACGGGATCCTATGGCGCCCTGGTTGCGACATAGTCATCTAGGGCCTCCTCGACAGCTGCGTATTCCATACAGCCCTCACAATCGTCGGCCAGAGTCCAAGAGGCCGTTGACCGTCAGATTGCGTCTCTCCGTGACGAGTTGCTGCGAAGGATGGAGGAGCAGCCCCGGTCCCAGTCACAGGCGGATGATCCGACGCTCATCGTACGATTCGATATGCTCGACCGCAGCATCACGGAGCTCCGGGATTTGACAAATGATATTAGAGCCTCGACAGATCGCAATATCATGGAACTGCAGGCATCACAGCTATTGATGGGCGAGAGGCTGACGATGATGCAGGATTCAATGGTTCATAGCAGTATGAGGCTGCTATCTACCATGGATTCTTACAACCAGCGACTCGCAAACTTGGAGCAGGTACGGCCTTCTGGTGCGCCTACATCGACACAGACTCCACCGACGTTACTGCCTTCTCCATCGACATCGGTATCGATTCCACGGGAGCAGTATGAGCTATCTTTATCCTTCATGCGCGCCGGTGGTCAGCCTCCTGCAGATCCGCAGTAGTATAGCTAGTTGCTGGATATTTTTATTTTTATTTTTATTATTATTTAGGATGAGATTGTATGAATATATATTTGTCGTATTCTTTACGATGAAATTTGCTTGATGCTTTCTTTTCTTCAAATTTTATTATATTATTCATATTAAATATGTTATTTTGCCGATGTTGAGTGTTCAACCCAAGGGGGTTGGCAAACCCAGAAATTCAACGGAGGGTTGCTCCGGGTCTATTTGTACTGATTGTAATTTAATAAACTGCAGGAATAATAGTTTGGACGCAATTCAGTATTCTTTTTTTCTGTAAAATTAGCGACGTTTAGCGACGTTTAGCGACATGTATACACGTCGCTAAATACGTCGCTAATTAGCGACGTTAATAAACGTCGCTAATGACGTCGCTAAACATGTCGCTAAAAACGTCGCTGTACGTCGTAAATTACTGACATGGCAGTATTGCCAGGTCATTAAAGACGTCGCTGTAACGTCGCTATATAAGTCGCTAATTAGCGACATTTAGCGATCTTAATTAACGTCGCTAATTAGTGACGTTGCGTCGCTAAACGTCGCTAATTTTAGCGACACATTTAAGTCGCTAAAAAAAATCGGCATAGCTACGTTTAGCGACGTTTTTTCTTTTAGCAACTTATTTTTTTCCAACTTCTTTGAAACGTCGCTAATTACGTCGCTAAATGTGATTAGCGACGCTTTTTCGTCATTTAGCAACATTTTTAAACGTCGTTAATTTGACTTTTTCTGGTAGTGATCGCCTCCATGTACCGAGGTCACCGTTGTAGTATTCTCGCCTTACTTTTCCTTGTTGCCCTTATTTTCTCTCTTCTAAGAGAAATAATTCTGCTTGATGTGGCCCTTCTTGCCACAATGGTAACACTCCGAGTCCTCGTACCAACCCTTGGACCTTTTTCTGCTTTTGTCTCTGCCACCGCCTGGACCCCTGCTTTTACCCCTCTGTGGCTCTCCGAAACTAGCGCCTCTGAGTGGGATGTGGATGAAGTGTCCTGAGAACGTCTCCACATCTCTTCATTTAGTATCCCACTCTTGACAAACTCCAGACTGACCACGCCTTCCGGAGCAGAAGCGATCATAGACACTCGTACGGTCTCCCACGAGTCTGGCAATGTACACAGCAACCATAGTCCCTGAACCTCATCGTCGAACTTGACTCCCATCGAGGATAGATGGTCAACAATATCCTGAAACTCACTCAAGTGATCAATAATAGACGCACCATCTTTGTACCGCAGACCCATCATCGTTCGGATCAGGAATAACTTGTTTACTTCGGTCTTCTTTGCATACAAAGATTTCAGCTTATCCCACAGCGTCTTCGCATGCTTAATATTGGCAACGTGATTGTACACATTTTCGTCAATAAACTGTCTGATATATCCACACACATGTATATGCTTGAACTTCCAGTCCTCTTCAGACTTGTCACTGGGCTTCTCGGATGCAAATACTGGGAGATGCAGCTTCTTGACGAACATCAAATCCTTCATCTTGTTCCGCCAATAATGATAGTTGGTACCATTCAGGTTTACCATGCGCATCGACTTCGCGTCCATCTCTCCTCCCTGGTTTGCTTGTCAATTTTTGACCTCTCTGAACTACAGAAGCTGGCTCTGATACCACTTTGTTGGTAACGAAAGCGCGAAAATTGTTCCCCAAACCAAGAAGCCCTGCGAGAGAACCGAGCAAAAGCACACAAACCAGAAATGCTAAACACAAATCACAGTCACAAAATTTTTTACGTGAAAAATCCAAATGAAAAAAAATTACGGGATGATCGGAGTCCAACCCTAAAAAGCCTTCACTAATGGAATGAGAAATACACCGACTCCTTACAAACTTCTCACCGATCCAAACGGATCACTACAACTCTTTGAAATAGAAAATAGATCACAGACAAACGAAGAACGAAGATGACGAGAAAAGAATTATCCGAAACCGACCTCCTCTTCGAAATAACCTTATATCTCTTCCTCTCCCCTTCCAATGTTGTAAAAGCACTCTTGCCTCCTTTTGCAATATTTTTTAGATATGAGATATATTTTAGGGCTAGAAGACACCTAATATATATAGCCTCAAATCCACAACTAGTATTCCTATTATATATATGAATACCCAATCCAAATCCATTGACATATTCCTATTATATGTAGGAATATCCAATCTAAATATATTGAGGTATTCCTATTATATGTAGGAATAATCAATCCAACTCCGGGATATTTTTCACATAGGTTGGGAACCCCACCCACTCCAACAATCCTAACGCCAAGGCCCAGCACACCATACCATACCACACCACACCACCTCTCTAGCAGCGCTGTGCGACCTCTCCTCTTCCAGCCCTTGACACCAACACACTCAGTGGCGGAGCTAGCATTCAAAATTAAGGGAGGCAAGTTTGAGTGGCACGAGGACACTAGCATCGTGTCGTCTAAAGTACCAATTTTTTTACTTATTTATTACTTTATTGTTGTATACTTTAAATCCAAACAAGATAATAATTGAACACACTACTAAAAAAAAATAAAGATTTCTTGTTAAGGTGAAAACCAAATGAGATCGGAGATGACCACCAAGTATGTGTTGAATTAGAACTGTTTCTTGCTTGTGTTTTAGAACATTTTTACCTCTATACTCATCAAGGCATCACTATATTATTTTAGTTTTTAAAATCCTAACATATTTTTATGGTTACAAATTTCAAACGCTAAAATACCGTTGGCAATGCAAATAAAAATAATCGAAGAAAGAGAAGCACATCGGCTCACCAGATCTGCTCGTGCTTTTGTGCTTACGGGATCTGTCGATCTACAAGAAAAGTCTTTTTGAAAGAAGAATAAAGATTTTTAATTTTCGGTTGTCAAAGAATTTATCTTTTATATGCTCATGTACAAATATTACTTCTTGATATGACAAAGCCACCGAGCACGATAACGACCAGCTGAATAAATGAACTAAACGTGATAGCAACAACCATTGTTCTGCCTATCGAAGTAATGACGCAAAAGATGCCAGAAGCCATCTAGCTAACCAGCAAAAAGAGGAGGAATTGTCTCAATATCTTGTAGTTGAAAGAATAAAAAATTAAGAAATTTGATATATATTGATATATCCGATTTTTTTTGAATATTTTAGGGGGGGCTATACCCCCCCCCCCCATGCCCTACTTGGGCTCCGCCCTTGAACACACACTCTCTCTCTCCTTTCCTTGCCTTCCCTTCATCCCACTACGAACACCAAATTTTCGCTTCTGTAACAGACGCATGCACCAACCATTTAAATTTGGTAAGTTCTTTTAATACCCCCTCCTCAATTGTAAACTACAGATCACTCACCTAATTAATTTGTAATTTCAAATATTAAAGAATAATATTAGAAAATTAAAAATATGTAGTTATTAAGATGATAAATAATTACGTAACATAAGATAATGAAAAAATAATGATAATTAATTAGATACTAAATATATAGAGGTATACAACAAATAGAAATAAAAGAAAGAGTAAACAAGATGGTTAAAGTGTATTGAAAGAAAAAAAAGAAAACTATCAAGTCGAACTTTAATGAGAAGAATGAAAACAGTAAAATAAACAGTTATAGCTAAATATAAGAAAGAAGATACAAAAATGTTGAACTAAATTAATTAGAAATAGTAATTTGTACGAGACAAATTTGTTATCCTCAACTAGGTTAAAAATAATTAGATCAAATAACAACCTACCAAATACATTTTGTGATTTCATTGTGCTTGTGTTTGTGACCTTTGTAGGATTGATTGTGGGATCCGACTAGATCGTAATTATAGGCATATCGTGGATCACGTTATCTCAAGACCTTGTCAACTGTCGTATCTCTTGAAGGATTAAGCAAGTACCTATTCACATTAGAATTACCTTATATTGTTCTCCTGATTCATCTATCTATTATCAGCTCCTATCATTAATTGTCTTACTTGTTCATATCTTACATGTTTATGTTGATTATCTGATTCTCATGTTTAGTGCATTACTTGCCTTGTATTGTATCTGCAACATCTTTCTCAACTACGACTCTCGACTTTTTCTTATCACATGATATGCAGTGTCTTCGTATCATCCCATCTTAATGCAATTCCTATATTTCTACTGTCTCAAGTATCACATTCCTTTCTCAAGGCTCTTCTTGAATTCTTGACTCTGGTGCAACTAACCATGTTGCTTCACAATATGTTAATTTTTCGATTGCTAAGTTCCCCAAATATGCTATTGTGGCTAATGGGGAATCATACAGGTTCTTGGATTCGGAATAATGTCACTCACCCTATTCTAAATTTTTGTTCTTTGTTAAATGTTTTAGGTTTACAATTCAATCTTTTTTTCTTATTTGCCTCATAGTAGATCATACTCGTGATATATATATATATATATATATATATATATATATATATATATATATATATATATATATATATATATATATATCCTTCTACTTTTTTTATTCAGGATATTCAAACGCAGATAGTGATTAGTAGGGATGGGGGGACATAAGGCCAATGTTTTATACCTTCTCAATGTTCCATATTCTACCTTAACAAATTGTTCCTAATATTTTTTTTTTGAATTTTCTATGAGGCATGTATTTTAGGGAAGCATCATCACTCCTCTTTTTTTATTGTTTTGAAGAAATGTGATGTCACTTTTTTTTAAGTGCACTATGATATCTGGGAACCTTATAAATTAACTAGTATGTTTGGTTTTCATTATTTTGCCACTTTTTTTTATGATCGTTCTCGTAGTACTTTGTTATTTCAACTATTTGATCATTGTGGAATCTTTCTTGTATTTTTGGATATTTCCGAATATGATTCATGTACAATTTTCCAATACATTCAAAGTTTGATGAACCAATAATACTCGTGAATATACTAGCAATGATTTTCAGGACACTTGTGCTTCCCACGATGTACTTTGTTAGACATTATGCTCATATACCCCATAATAAGATGGTGTGACCATAAGTAAGAATTCTCACCTTCTTGAGGTTGCACACTCCATGGTTATTAAGATAATGTCTTATCATCTGACATAGGACACCTTGACTGATTCCTCTAAAGCAATTTGGCTCCACAATGATGATTGCATTCTGTCTTGATTGATTGAGTCTATGGAGGCGTAGCATTATCAAACAATTATGTATTTATCTTCTACAAAAGAAATATAGGATCTCTCAAGTCCCTCTGTTGTTTTATAGGACAACCTATAACGTCTATATGACATCTTTTATGAGATTGCTACTTTGACCCCGTATGTTACATCCCTTCTTTTTTGACCAAGTATCAGGCCCTATTTCAATAGTGGCTTCATCATTAAACTTACAATATAAAGGCTACTATTCGGAGGTTGCAACATAAGGCATGTTTAGGGTATTATCATTATGTCGATTATAGTCTTATCTCTATAGCTCTCGGTCCACTCTACTCTCTACTAACAGTAATCCTAGTCTTACCAATGTTTTCTCCGAAACTATACAATTCCTCCCTCAAGGTGCTTTGACGCTTCTACATATTCTTCTGCTCTTCATCATCATGTGCGTGGACATTGCCCCCCCTCAGTTCATAATCGTATGAGAGGTTGTCCTCAGAATTTTCCTACTTATGGAGTAAGTTGTAGATGTTATTTTTTGTTTTGTTCCTACTGTAGTCGCAAAAATCATGTGGAGGCTATGTGTTGGCTGAAGTATGATTCTAGTGCTCCAAATAGCGTTCGAGGGATTACTTGTGCACAAGTTTTCCATAACTAATGCTTATCCAAATTCTATTAAATAAAATATATAAAATAAACTAGAATTCGATATGAAAAGTCCCACAATATTATAACATATCCGTTTTGTTCAATTACCATATTTCCACAGCCTCAACTCACATGGTGCCTCAATACACATATATATTTAATTTCTCGTCTCATAATAGTGCCACATCTTTCTCTTTTATCGCCAAAATAAAAATAGTACCAATAATCGTTCCATACTAATACCAAAATAGTGCCGCAATAGTTTTTAATATAACTCACTTGTTAACTGTCAATAATTAACATTTGACACACACACACACACACACACACACACACACACACACACATATATATATATATATATATATATATATATATATATATATATATATATATATATATATATATATATTCAATTCATAGACAATATTATTGACTCTCTTCTAGTTCTTTCTACCATGCAACACTATGAGTGACATTCTCTATACTCCTTAGCACAAACAAATTATTTACTAAGTACTCTTCGTCATCTTAGGGTCATCTTTTAGTAGCGTACCATTCATTTAATAGCATACTCAATGCCGTACCAATTTCACTAGTAATTTCCAGCATAAATATAGTGTTCCATTCTTAGAAATATATTTAATAACATTCCATGATAGTGTTCTACATCCTACACTTAGTAATAAATATAAATCACATTAAATAATAGAAATGTATAATTGTCTAAGGTTTGAAGAGAGTTTTGATGACATTCCGGATGCGAACTCGTCAAGTTAGAAGTGGCACAAAAAAGAAAAGATGCACATATTTCACGGGATGCTAAAATAAACATTATTAATACAGCCGAAATAGGTGAGATACATATGTCCAATTTTGAAAAAGAAAAAATTTAAGCAGTTTCGGGTCAAAGTAGGGTCTTCTTGTGGGCATGCAATATATATATATATATATATATATATATATATATATATATATATATATATATGACTCTTGACAACAGATCCCCTTCTCCAACTCTTTTATTCAAAGGAACTATGCTCAGAGTTCCTAAAGTTTTTAGATATTTACATTTTTTTTTGGCTATCTTGTTGTTATCTCATGAATTGCATGCCCTCTGTACTTTTGACCCCAAATCCCCCTTCTCTATTGTCCTTTCTTTAAAGGAACCATGCTAATTCCTTTTTTTGGATATATACATATTTTGTTCACTACTTGGTATAAGTATAACTGAATTATTCCACAAGCTTCCAAGTTTATATTTATAGGTTATTCTCGTATGCAAAAGGCTATGTCATCTAGTCAACTTTCTCGAGAACTAATTATTCTTTCACCACCTCCATCTACCTCACCTCCACCACAAGTGATAACCAAAGTAATATGCCTCTACCGATGAGTATTTGATAGCTATATCTCCCTCCCTCCCTACTATATCCTCTCTTTCTTCTTTACATCCTTGTTGAAGTAAGAGAAAATCTATCTAGGATATACCAATATTGGGACCAATTGACCTCATTGAACCATGCCTTCTCTGGATGATCTTCTCATTGCTCTACCGAAGAAACTTCATACTTGCATCATTCATCCAATTGCTAATTTTGTTTCTTACTATTGTTTGATAGTTTCTTTGCTCAAGTTTCTTTGCTTTCTTTCCTTTACTTCTAATCCTTCCATAACACATGAGGCACTTCAGCATATATATGGGGTGGAGAACATCCATAAATAAGGAAATGCACGCTCTTTGTTCTAATAATATATAAATTTTGGTTCCTCTATCCTGTAGTCATTATCTTGTGAGTTTTTAGGGACTTTACTATTAAGCATAATTGTCAAGGGATTAAAAGCCAACTGGTTGCTAAAAGTTCTACTCAATAATTTGAGATCGATTATAAGGAGACATTTTCTCCAGTAGTAGAGATGATATTGTCCAAGTTTTACTCTTTTGTTATGCACAATAGTTAAATTTCAAGAATGTCTTTCTCAATGGCCATTTGACTGAGAGTATTTGTATGCAACAACCTTCAGGTTTTGAGAGTACGAGAGGGAGTCTATGTCATCTCCACAAGTCTATATATGGTCTTAAATAGTCTTTTTATGCCTATTTTGATAAGCTTAGTGAGGTGGTTCATCAAATTGGTTCTACTCGAAGCAATGTTGACTCTTCTCCTTTTACTCCATGTTGATGTTTCAGGGATATTGATTCTTTTGGTATAAGCCGATGATATTATTATCACCGACAATGATATCTCTAAGATCTTCAAGTTTAAGGCTCATATCCTTGTGTGGAATTCAATCACCATAAAATATGGTAGGGCACCAACGCCTTAATTTTTGTATGACTCAAAGGTTTTAGAATATGAATAACTGATACTCCATATAGAGTCCAATTTGAAGCTCTCCACCCTTGGCTCTGCTTCTAATTCTCTCTTGCCTAATATGGGTTATTATCATTGTTATATTGGAATGTTGATATAGTTAACCATTATCCGCCTAGATAATTCTTTTATATTAGATTTTTTTTAATTACTATATGCAGTCACCTATGATTTCTCATCTCCAAGATATTGAGTGTATCCTTCCCCACCTAAAGAAGTTTGTTAGAAAATGTCTCATCTATCATCCCTCTTCTTCTATCTCTGGTGGCTTATGGGGATACTGATCATGTTTGATCCTTTGATGATCATCACTCCACTAGTGGCTTCTGGACCTTCTTCGTCAGGAACCTCATTTCATAGCACAATAATAAACAAACAATTATGACTCTCTCCTTTGTTGAAGTCGTGTATTACTCGATGATTCATGCTATTTTGTGAGCACATGGCTGAAGATACTAGTCAATGAAAAGACTTAGAAATGAGTAAATTGGCACAAGGCGCATGTAGAAAGTCAATATCTTTTTTTTGGGAATGCTTTACTTCTTTATGCATGCATGGCTCATCCACCAAAGTGCTTGGACTACTTAATTATGACTAATAATTTTAGTTTGTCGTTTTTAGACAACTTTCTTCTTGTCTAGACATAATGGACAAAGGCTATAAGGTATATTTCTTTCCTACAGTATTGTTGGGAACATAGTACAAAACATAACAATAATATTACCATTCACGACCAATAGAAACTTGTGAGAACTAAACTAAAACATAGAGCCCTGCAAATTCACAATATCACAACACATACAAAACAAACGCAAATACGTACGACGATATTTATGTGGAAAACCAGGAGAGAAAAACTACGGGAGAAACGGAGTCTAACCCGAAAAATCTCTACTACTAGAGTAAAGGAATACACCGACTCCCCAAACTTATCACACCAATCCAATAATGGATCAATCACAACTAGTCAACAATAAGAACATATTACAATAGAAAATACAAGGCTTACTGAAAGTAAGACCATGAAGATGAACCGATATGGATCTCCTATAATGATCTCCTCGGAATCCAACCGCAAAGCTCTTCCAATCTCCTTCTTCTTCTTGAAAGGTGTAAAGCCTCATGTTGAAACCATCAACCTTCGTATTATTCTACTACTAAAATTAGGTCAGGAAAATTGCTTATAAACTCATACTATTGGATCTCATTAAATAGCACTCAAATAAGACCCTTAATCCGCTCAAAGCCAAGCTCAGTGGTATACTGCCTGTATGTCAAATAAGCACCAAATTTGACATCAAATCTATTGGACCTTTTTTATGTTTCGTGACATTCCGTCGGTATGCCACTTGTTTGTCTCAACCTCTGATACACCTCAAAAACTCATGATACAAGCTCCAATTTGACTCATGTTTGTTGCCTTCGATTTCTAAAGTTTCTCTAACATACAAATGGAGCTTGTTAGACTCCAAGGTGTTATCCACATAGGAAGGTAACATGACCCAAAAAATCTCTCCCTTCCCAACTAGAAAAATAGGCTCACCATTCCGATTATCTTCTTATAAAACTCAAAATTTTCTTTGGACATAATTTTGGTAATCATATTCACTCCATTATCGTTTGTGTGGATCTTCTCATACTTGTTGTCCTTCACCTCTAGTATGTCTCATATCCAGTAATATCGAGCCGTAATATGCTTGGATCTAACAAAACCTTCTTCAACACAATATCTTCTTCAACATAATAACTCCTTACATGCCTTTATTATTGTAACACAATTTGTTTGTATAGTAAACAAAGCAACACACTTCTTCAACAACGATATTGCTCCCCCTCTAAACATCATCATATATAGCCTGATGTCGATCTCCTGTTGTTTATGTCCCAAGTCATATCAATAATTAATGTATTTGATGAACTTTGGCTCGTCGGCCCAAAAAGAAAGTTCCCAACTAGAAGTGCATTGTAGATATCGTAAGATCTATTTGATTGTATTTCAATTCCCTATATACCTGCTAATTGATTTGATCGCATGAGCAATATCCGACCTTGTTCAAACCACAAGAGATATAAAAATACCCATCGTTGAAGCATAATGCAACCTATTTATACTTGGTTAATTTCTTCCTTTGGCCGATGGACTTTGCTCGATGCTAAGCTTGAATTAAGCTATAAGTGGTGTGCTTACCTTCTTTGACCTGTCCATATCGAATCGCGGATGTACCCTCTTGATTTAGTTCCTTTGAGATATCCATATCATCTTTGGTCTACTGTTTCAGTTGATTTTTATCTCAAGAATATTCTTTGATCTGTCTGGATCCTTCATCAATATCAATCTTTTCCTAATTGGTGCTTTAACTCCACAATCCTTGAAGTGTTACGACCAACTAGCAACATGTGTCATCCACATAAAACAACAGAACAACAAAATCATCCTTGGTAACATATTTCATAAAAACACAATGATCCAACATAGTCTTTGCATAACCATGCTTCCATATGAACGACTCAAACTTCATGTACCACTGCCTCGAGGCATGCTTCAAATCATATAGACTCATCTTCAACCGGTAGACCATGTGCTCAATACAATTAACACCAAAACCCTCGGGTTGCTCCATGTAAAACTCCTCTAAATTACCATAAAGGAATATTGTCTTCACATCCATTTGTTCAATCTCTAAATCAAGCCTTGTTGCCAAAACCATCACCGCACGTATGGATGATATTTTAATGACCGACAAAACTATTTCATCAAAATACATGCCTTTTCATTAACAAAAATATTTTATCAAAATATATGTCATAATCAGATAATTTGCCCAATCATCCATAATATACGTCCACAATTCTAACTAAACTTCTAAGAAACTAGGACTAGAAACAAACTATAGAAGAACGATAAATAAGGTACCATCATGAGATATCTGGATCCCGAAGAAGTATCCCAATAGTCCTATGTCAGCACTTAACAATAACCTGGAAAGGAACCAGGTTCTTAGAGGGACGTACCAAGATACATAGAAATATGTCATATGAAAAATAGTAAATAACACGCAAAGATTTAAGGGGTCTATGTACAACTAACAACAACCAGTCTGACCAACCTATGTGAAAAGCAAATTGAGAACAACACTCGTATACGCGGGCTGTCACGGTGTAATCCGTAGTCCCTGTAAGAAAAACGGTGGTAACTAATGATGAATCCGCTGTCCCAGTAGGAAAAACTCAGGTAACTAGTGATGAATCCGAAGCTCTGGGATAAGATAACGGTAACAATATGGGAAAGTAGCACGAGCGTCCAGTGTATGTTCTCCCCTCCCTATGCTACTTCCCGCGTCGTACCCATGACACGACCAGTTCGACTACTAACAGGTGATAAGTCCACACAAACATGTATAGGGACAAGTCCATCATCAAGTAAACGTCAGGCTTCATATATGGGTCGCCTAGCATGTCATGCAATGTGAATCAGTGTATCATGCATATGTGTCAGCATGAATAATCATGTAACCATACATGTAAGAAACATATGAAACATATGAAACATATATCAGTATATCCAAAATAAATGACTGGTAAGAAAAATATGCATGTAAATACTATAAATCAAGTAGGCAAAGTATGCTTTCACGGGGTTCGTCCGAAGTGGTGCTGAGACTTCAAGTACCAAAAGTTGTATCCAGTCCTAGGCACTTGCTAGTGCCGCTATGGTTTATAAGTAATCTACCAGAGCCCAAAACAAACAACCAAGAAGTCACACAAAATATCCTATCACATAATCCCTTGTAAATATATACACTATATACAAGACCCTTATTATGTATTACTTAAGAAAATTGTTTCCTCCAAGAAAACCTATGTATAAGAGAAACTTAATTTGATTTATTATAAATTTACTTATGACACTCAAAATATAGATATATCATAATTTCTTGCACAAGTGTTTTATAAAGAATTAAATATTCATTTTTAAAATATATAATACTCATTAGAGTTTAGTAAGGAGATAAATTTCTTTTGTAAAAAAAAATGACGTAAAATAATGATATAGATATTTTGAACACCCAAATGATAATATATATCGATATACCTAGAGATAAACTCAGGATTCATATTAACATAGGATATTTTTCCCTATCATCGGTGACAGGGATTTATATTCCCAAGAGCCGGGCGTCCTTGACCTTCTTCTCAGCGCTGACAGCGCTTATGATGAACATCGTCCAGTCTTTAAACTGACCGCGCCCATCCAGAGGCTGACTGATAGAAGTAAGTTTCTGCGGCATATGTCCATCAGTGTCAACTCAGGATTGCCTGAGGGCAACCTCAGTGCTGCTTGGGTAACATCCATCAGGGAGGACATCGTCATGTCGCTTCCTCCATCATAGAATATTTTGAGAAAAAGATACTTAAGGTCGTCAAACAACGAGATACAGTTATCTTGTGGGCTACAAAAATAGTCAAATACTACCCCGAACAATACCCCCATAAAGAGCTTGGTGAGGAGTGCATCACTGCGAGGTAGGTGCCCTGTTGCAGTCTCAAAATAACTCATATATTGACAGAGGAAAGTCTTTCCGTCGAATGGGTTAAAGTTAAAGGGCTTGTACTTGGGCGGGTATGACACATCTCTCCACTTGTGGGGGTATGGTTGTCGTATCTCGAGCTCACGGAGTGAGTCCCAGCTACCCATGAAATCTAGGCGAGACCAGAGTTTTTGGACTTACCTCATTGCTTCTCTGGCTTCGTCTCCAACGGAAGGGATAGATGAGCCAGGTAGAGGGTGACTACCACCTATGGGCGGAGCGGTTGAGTCAGAATCCAGGTTGGTCTCGGGGTCCAAGCTTGCTTGTCCAGAAGCCCTTACTGGTTGGGAATCCATGTTTGCTTTAATTTCCAGCATTATCAGGGTTAGCGCTTGCATTAATGAACTCACCATATGCATCATGGTCTCAAGAGCCTCGAGGCATTATCTGTCGCTGGGGCCTTCGTGATCGTCCCCTTCCATATAAATAGTCCTCACACGGGGAGAGATAGATGGGGCAGTAGATGCCGTACTTTCTGTCTCAGATTCTTGCCAGGAGTAGTCATCATGTAGCGTCTCCTCCTCCTCGGATTCAGAGAGAATACTACCCCCAGCATAGGAGGCTACGTCATCTTTATGAGGGTGGCCACCCCAGAGATATCAGAGTCTATTCCTTGGAAATTATCGTCTTCTCGGAATATCGGGTTATTGTATAGGTCCAGGGGATTACTACCCCCATCTTGTATAACCTCCAGGGGTCCTAATGAAGAACTACCCCCAGATGCTGATAGCTTTTTCTTTGAGCGGGTACCATGGAAAATACCTTCCGTAGGACCCGCTGCAGGTCCTCCTGGTAGTCGCCTTCTCAATGTGCTGGTTGAGAGTGACGGACTGGAGGTTCTGGGCTTCCTTCCTCATACGGTGGAAGGGACCTTCTGAGTAGAGTAAGATGAGGCGAATGGTAGCTCCTCCTCCTCTGGTGTTTGCATCTAATTTTTGGGTTGTTGCCGGCTAGGTGCCTTCGGATGCAATATTTGGAATATCGACTGCCTGTTTGTGGGTACTACCAGTTTATCGCAGCAGTAATTGATGATAATTTTGGCGCAGTAATGTCTTGGGGAGGACACTCTACATTTCGTAGTTGTCTCCCTAGTCTTGCTCTTATGATTGATCATATCACGCAAGGGCTGATTCACCTTTGCACCCTTTTTATGAGCACGGGTAGACCGAGCGTACGGGTGTGTGGGTGTTGCCTTTGCTCCCGGATCAAGGGTTCAAACAAGAACCTTTTCCAGATTGTCAGTGGTAGACTTTTGAGATGGACCCTGCCCATTTGTCGCTGTGGGCTGGATGCACGGGGTGGTCTTATATAGCTTTTCATTAGGGGCCAGCATAACGGTTAGCGGTGCCTGCTGATGGCCAGCCAAATGGGCAGTTGCTTGAGCATGACGAACTCGTACTACCCTAGACTTCTTTGACTTAGCAAACGCAGGAGCATAGTACGAAGAGTCCAAGTTTTAATTTTTCTCAAAGCGGTGCATGAAAGCATGTCCGGATGAGATTTTGTCAAAGACGGAGCTTCTGGGGGTGTCAGAGACGCATGCGGCTGAGCTGGAAGCCGCATACTGCTTCCTTCTCTACATCCTTCGTTCCAACCGCATGGGCTGTGCATCAACCTCGAAACTCTTGGCATTGTATTATTTTTCTCTGCCAGAGTGGGTGTTGAGCATTATCCTTTTCAGGCAAGAAGGCCGTATGAGCGGGGACAGCCTGAGTGGATGCATGCTGCGCACCTTCAGTATCATGGAGAAAAACAGGGAGAGCATGCTCCGCAGTTGGGTGATGCACAGCGGCCTTTGCTACCCACGTCCTGCAGGTCTTCTTGGGCTTTGCTAGCCTTGACAAAGGACTAGCGCTCCCCTTCAAGAGCATCTCCTCGAAAGCATGCTAGTCGAAGCGGACCACCAGTATCCTTTAAGTTGATCTGAGCTTGGCTGCATTGGATTACGTCACAACTTTCTCATCAGGAAAAAATAAATTCCCAGCAGAGTCGCCATCTTGTTCTTCATTAAATGAGTTCTTACAAACTTTATATTTAAGGAACGAAAAAGAGTACAAAGAATCATAAACAGAATTATCTAAGTATAATATTTTAATCTGGGGTGTGACGATAGAGGTTGAGAAGTGCAGCGACCATTTTGCTCCGTTGACGATCCGATAATGGGTGGAGAAGCTTATGTTCTCTCTTTGCTCGTCTATATATGTTTCCTATCTATGTTGGCGACCCCTGTGTGTCTGTCCCCCTTGTTTGGATAGGCCACCCGGATATATATAGTCATCCTTGGGCTCGCATATGTTAGGCCGCATGGATGCTAGAGGGTGCCATGTGTACCCCCTTAACAAGGTACAGCTGTAACCATGAGCGGGGCAGGCTGTCACGTGGTTGCTTGTTGGTATTTTTTGTTGCTGAAGATCTGGTTGGTTCTCGTCCTTTTTGGGCGTGACTTGGTCAGCTTGACACATGGTCCGCACTTGGTTGGAGTGAATCACTCTTGTTGTAACAGCAAGATTTGGTCTTAGTGGAGTCTGAAACACATGTGGTCAGGGATACATGGGACGCATGGAGTCTAGGACACATGGGACCAGAGACGCATGGAACGCATGAAGCCGGGGACGAATGGGGTCAGATACGTATTGAGTCTGGGACGCATGAGGTCAGAGATGCATGGAACGCATTGAGTCTGGGATATATCGGGCCAGAGACACATAGAATGCATGGGGTCCTTATTGCGCTGTATACGTAGCATTGCACACCCATTGAGAGTAAAGTTCTTTTCTGACGTGAGACTTCTGTCGTTTAGTATGTTTATGTCTTTTGAGGAATTCAGAAAATCCTCTTTGTCAGAGATAATCCAGTTGCTAAGATGCTATGTCAGGTCCATCTGTGGTCAAAGCTGCTTTGGCTGATTGGGATGCATGGATGTCGCCTTATAGGGCCGTAGGGTGATTCTGTGGCCCAATCTCTTCTGAGCTTTACTTTGGGACGCATGATTGTTGGTCACATGGATCCATATTTTTTATGCTTCTACAATACTGTAGTATAACATCAGTATGCTGATAAGGTTCACAAAAATAGCTAGAAATCTATGTCGGTTGGAATCGGTATACCGTCGGTATATTATAGTATACCGTCGTTATGCCAATTTTTAAGGGTAAACATGGTTAACGTCAAGTCAAGTCTGATTTTTGGGATCCGAATCAAACCCAAAAAATTACCAAAACCAAGTCTAACAAGGAGTTGAGTCTAATGGTAAGTCTCATATCACAATATGGACTAAATCTCACGGTCACAACTTCGGTACCATTTTCGTTACCGAGTTACCCAAAAGGGATGGGATAAGATTCTACCATAAATCAAAACTGAGACGGTAAAAAGGCTAAAAATCACGAGATGAACAACAATAATAAATCAAGTCTAAGCTAAAAAGCAACGACCAAAGCTCAAGGAAGTAAAATGACAGAAAGTAAAAAAAGTTCATAGAATCGGCAAGATGTACTTGCCTACAACGAGCTCCCTGCCTAAACCTTTTAGTCCACTACCACGAAAGGTTCAGAAACCACAATCCAGGTCTCAAGACCATGCTCCAAGCTCAAAAGAGAAAGGGTGGAGATAAGAGAGAGAGAAAAGAAATAAAACTCAAGTACTATTTATAAAGAATTCTCAAAATTATCTCGAAAAGTAAAACAAATATCTGTCGGACAGTATACCGTCGGTATACCGGTCAAGAATTTTTTTTCCAAATTCCAAGTTTTAAAATCCCACGAAATCTAGAAAAATAAAATATGCAGTATAAAATACGTATCCATATTCCAATATAGATACTGTGAGGCAGAGTCTCACAACTCGCCCTTCCTTAGAAACGTTTCGTCCTCAGAATTTCACTAATGCACCAAAATCAAGAAACTCCAGAAAACACAACTAACTCAATAAAGCAAGCATGGCAAAGACAGGAAATAGAAGCAGTCAACAATATAAATAAATGCACAAGCAACTATACTACCAAAAAGAAGGGTAAGAGGCACAAGGATAAATATGCCTCTTGAATTAGCTAAGTAGGAATCCGTCATCGCTAGCCTATGCTGATTCCCAAAAATAGACAAGGGTCAAGTCTCGAGGTAAGTCGGTACCAACAACTCAGTCGAAGATATGACTCTGCCCAAGACGTAACTTCGTAACTGTAATATATGATAAACATCACGTATCACGAGTTACGAAGGCAGAAGAGTAAGAGGCGATATGCTCGTCTTCACTCACAGAATATATGAGAACCCAAGAAAAGATATGAACGAAAGGATGCTCAGGATATTACCTGTAATCTGACCATCCTCGGTCAATACCTGCTCTAAGATGCCAAACTTTTTGTACACCTGCTCAGGACTGCTACCCTTATTTATTGTTGTCCCTGCCATCTGAGTGCGGGTCCCCTCTGCTGCTGGCCTCCATGCCTAGCCTGAACCTAGACTTGAGCATAATGGTGAGGTCTTTGTTGCTGCAGTATCTGGGTATGCGTCGGTGTAGGCCTCGGGGCCTGATGCTGCTGGACCTGTGCTGGTGCCCTGAACTCCGGGGCTGTTGGCTGGACTGATGAGGATTCAGCTGGAGCCCTCTAGGGAAAAGTCCTCATCATATGGTCCTCTCCACCACACACCAGAAATAAGCGTTGTGCCCTACGGCACTCCGAAAGAACATGCCCTGGCTCCCCACTGTGGGAACACCCTACTGAAGAAGTTGACCTCTGCTGCTGTGGATGCGTCTGTGCTGACTGCTGAAATGAAGATACCGGTGCCGGCCTCCCTTGGGATCCAATCTCTAAAACCCTGACTGCTGGTGCTGGTGCTGAAGACTGGGTGGAATAGTCCCTGAAAGTAGCATGGGACCTCATTTGGCTCCCAATCCTATCGACTATCCTCTGAGAAGTGTACTCGTGCCTCCTCGTTGCTCTCATCATAGCGTCGAAAGTCTGAAACTGATGCTTCTCTATTACCAGTATGATCGCCTGATGAAACCCATGTTGGAACCTCCTAGCTCTGTCTAACTCGGTCGCCACCAAGGTGGGGGCAAACCAGCTAAGTCTACAGAACTACGTCGCGTAGCGGTCGACGGTTCTCCCCATCTGCCTGAGGTTGTTAAACCTCTGTTGTAAGTCATAATACGATACTTTAGCGTAATACCGGGTTTGAAACCTCTCACTGAAGTTCTTCCATAAAATTAATGTCGTCAGTGAAACATCCTGGGCTGCCCACCAGTCGTAGACCAAATCCAGCAACCGCAGTCTCACCACTGAGACACACACTCTAGTCGGAGTCTCTGCTGCCTCCAAGATGGCCTCAGTATCCTGGAGCCATGCATCAGATGCTATCGCATCCTCAATATCGAAGAAATACGGGGGACGGAGACGCCTGAAGTTGTTCGCAGAATTATAAATCTGAGCACCACCTCCCTCCATGGCCGTCTGGATTGACTGAGTGAGGATGTCACTTTGTCGCTGGTGAGTTGCCATAAAACTCGATAGAACGTCCATCAGTGCACATACAACATCTCGCTTCTCTGGATAAACTGGTTATATGGGTACTACCAATGGATCGGGCTGAACATGCTGCTCTGCCCCAGGACCAATCCTCGACTTTGCTCCTGAATGCTGATGCTGATCCTCAGGAATCAGCTGGCCTACTAGTCTATGCTCTGCCATTGCCGAAAATTGAATAATCTAATCAAAAGGATCAGGAACAGTGCCCCTGAAAGTCAAAGGACACAAGGAATAAATCGAAAGGACAGGATGGATCAACGATCAAATCAGGTAACAGATCAAGTCAAGACCAGAGGTATAAAATAAGATGAAAGATATCATAAAGAAAATAAGTAGATTGAGACATCTAATCAGCAATAACCTCTAAATATCTGAAAAATAGACCTGCATGGGCCACCACTAAAACTATGTCATGCCCTAGAACCAAAATACTGGAGAGCAGGAGAAGACAACATCCAGCTATGTATACATGGAGCACGTCGGTACTCTACATATAAGATGAAGCTATAAAATATGAGGGCTAATACTACAATCCATCAGTCAATCCTATGTCAAACGGTCCTAGGTGTCTCAATCATGAGTAGATAAGGAATATACAAGAAATATGATCATCAGAAGCAAAATAGTAAAGCGTCCCAAACCAAATATACATTGATAAACATGAAGCTAGTAATACAAAATAAAGAATTAGCAGGGTATAAGTCATACATGATCAATACTAGCCATGGTCTAGAATGCGCTAATTATGTTAGTGCACGTGGACAGAATGTCAAGTCCAAAACACGAGCTAATACGTGCTCGGTGGCTAAACACCTCAAAAGAATATACAGTACAAGATCTAGTGGGGATAGAAGGAAACCCACTCAGGTTGTCTCGTACGTCGGGTGGTCACCATCAGCGGGAAGAAAAGTAAGATCCTCGAGCTCTGCTACCGGATCTGGCCAAGTAAAATCAGTGGAGTCAGAGCCCCAAAGAGAAAGTACCTCAAAGGAAAGCCAAGAGCTATGAACTAAAACCAGCAAACAATATAGAGCTACAATACGCTAGTTTCATGCCCCGCTCCCAGAATACTGGATAAATATGAGGACTGACACGGCCAACCACACCTTGCAGAATACCGAAGCAAGCTACAATGTCCAATGGTTGTCTACAAGACAGATGGGTGGACTCTAGCATGCTATGATGTCAGTCATAAGGCCGACAAATCCTAGTATCTCAATCCCTCAACAATAATTACAAGAGTATATCATACATGAAAGTAAAGAGGCATCCTAAATTATGTCACATATGATCATGAAGCTAGTGAATACAAAATGCTACACTAGCAGAGTATAATTATACATGATCAAATATACCAGTCATGGTCTAATATATACATCATGTTAACCGTAGTCTCAAAATATAAGGATCTAACTCTGTCCCTTGCTAAACACCACAAAATAAAGTAATCAAAGTGAGGGGTGAAGGAAGGAAACCCACTCGCGTGCTTCGACCGCAGTCCTACGAGTGCGAGCCATTTTGCTATATGTGCGGTGGATCTTGGTTCTCCTCGGGATAATCTGGCCATACAAAATCAGTGAGATCAGAACCCCAAGCAACAAGTACCACAAAGGAGCTCAAGATGATAGACAAAATATATCACAACATTAGTAGAGAATAGACATATAAGAATAAATGCGGATCGAGACTTGTACTGTACCAATATACTTGTCTCAAAAATATAACAGAAAGAACATAATATAAGTGCTATAAAGAAAAGTAAGGCGATGAACGACAATAGGGCATAGGAACTACTCTGGATCGGAACCACAACCCTTAAACCAAAGAAGGACCGGGGTTGCAGACCTTCACCCAAGCAGAACTTAGCACCCTAACCATGCGCCGAAAGAATGAATTAAAAGGGCGAGCTTAACGAATAGACAAACATTCATTGCACGACCAATCATGTCTACGGCTTGCTATAATTAACTAACTTTGATTATCACAAGCCTAGTTACTAACAAATGCATGCTTTGAAGAATATCGCTACCACCGGTACTGCAGTTGACCCGAATGGCCAAGGATACGCTTGTCGAGTAAACTTAAATGCACATTCAATAACACTATAACATAACTTGTTATTTGTCATAAATTAATATTGAACTTATAAGCACAAACTTAAACTTGTGATCATAAACTTTCTTTATAAACATAAACTTGTCTTGTAACATAAACTTGTATATAAACTTGTCTTGTAAGTGCCACAACACGCGTAAACTTAGTCAGTCATGGATCTATTTCCTAGCAGGGTTGTTCCATGCTGCATGGGGCCCTTAGAGATCAGGGTAGCCGGTAGCACAATATTCTTTCCTCCTAATGATCTAGGTAAATCTTATCTTGTTTAATCATTACTAAATTATTTTAAGTTCTCGAGTCATGGACACTGGAGAACTTCCCTAGAATAATGAGCCATGAGTACGACCTTTTTACAAGTTATTATATTCACGACATACGATACATTAGGCAATACTCACACTCGATTGTCCAATGCCAAATACAATAGTTTTTCGTACACAAACGTTTTCACGGTGTCGTGAGGATTATGAACTTGTACATAAACTTGTCTCGTGAACTACATGTAAAACTTGTCTAGTAATATAAACTTGTATCAACATATGGAGGCACACAACAATAATCACTAAAAGGAATTACTAAATGAACATAATTAAAGAAACACAAAATGCGCACAAGAATTCCTGGCCGCATGTACCCACTGGCCGCATGGACTCACTGGCCGCATATGAAGTCATGGCCGCATGCTCAGGGTTAAAGCCTACTCCTTTGGGCAAATATCAAGGTGACAGCAATAAATAAAGTGTCAGTGAAGTGACATAAAGTGATTGATGTGACATACCATAAAGTGTTAGAGAAAAAGACAAGAATCATAAAAAGATGTGCCAAACAGTTCAGAGTCATGCGTTCAAGGAAAATAACTCGTGGCCACATGAACTGCTTGCCGCATATGCCTCTCGGCCGCATAAATGTCTCTCTTGGACTTAGCGAATTTCTCATTCGTCCAGCGAACAAAACATAAGGAGTTCTGTCACTTAGCTCTAGAATACTTTGTGTAATGGTCAGTCATGCCTGCAATAAAATGGACGTATGATGGTTGGCTATGCGACAAGAGTTGTAAACACCCGAATTTTTCAGAAATTAAAAATAAATTTTCGGGATTTTTTTCTATTTTAACTAATTAAAATAAATGCTTTTATGGAATTAAATTAATTTTGTGATTTTATTAAATATTAAAATATTATGAAAATAATATTTTTTGGGTGTAATATAAATAATTAGACATACTGTAATTTTTTTGAAATTTATTGGACCCCAGAACTATTTTTTTAAAGACCTAAAAATAATATTTTTAAATAAATTAAAATAAACCAACTTGAACCGAATCGAACCAACCGGTTTAAATTAATTAAACCGACCCAACTGAACCAAACCAAACCGTAGCGGGTCGGATTCAGACCCGACCCACTGACCCGTTAACCCGCAACTCGACCCACTACCCCTCTGCTACAGTAACCTAACCCTATCCCGTAACCCCCGCTGCCGCCCCGACTTCCCACGGCCGTTCCGTCTACCGCTCTGGCTTACGCCGCGACCGCTCGCCGCCCAACGGCCGCCTCTCCGCCTCCTCGACCACTCCCCTCCCCGCCAACGGTCGCCGCTCCTCCTATAAAACCTACCCCCGCTGCCACAACCACACCACCACCATCACCGCCCTCACCAACATCCTCCGGCCACCACCACCCTCCGCCTCTCCGGCCGACGAGCCTCCCTTCCGACAACGCCTCCGCCAGTCTCCCTGTAGCAGCCTCCGACCCCCGTCGACCAGCACAGCCACGACATCTGCAGCAACCGCCGGCCGGTCGTGCCTCGCCGCGACCCTCCCAGTGCACGAACCTCAGTGAGGTACTCGCTTTCCCGCTCGCGTAACTTTTTGTACATAGATCCAGTTGTCGTTCTGTCAAATCATACGCGTAGACCTCGTGACCCTCTAGAAACTCGTACAAATCATTTAGAGTATCGCGTTCTGTGTAGCTAACAAACTGCGACGCAAAAACAGGAAAAACTTTCCAATTTCTGAAAATTCAGTGGCCCGAACCTACAAGTTCATGGCCGATTTAATCCCAACCTGGTTAATGTTTCCAAATTTCCCCTGAACAGTAATTTAGACCGTATAACCTAGCTTAAAACCCTATTTTAGTTTAATTTATTATGCTGTAGTTTGTAATTATTTTGCGGATGAAAATGACCAAAAACTTGGTTATTTAAAACCCAGAATTTTTCGGAACTGGGTGCGCCCCGCTAAACAAGGCGACCTGGTCGTGTGCTAACTTCACCGAAAGGTGCGCGCCGTCAATACGAACATATAGAATTTTATAGAAGTTGATTTGGATGTACGTGCACACCAGAATCAACGTGTATCCGTCGACAATATCCCATATCGGCCCTGTTTTGAAACTCGTTGTAACTTCGTGTATGCTCCTCATTTCGAAACAAAACTTGCGCCATCGGACTCGTAGCGATACGCTGGTCCTGTGATCCAAGTTTGGTTTGATTCTGAGAACGTTGACAAAATCCCGTATCGTGGGCCCCAGAACTCCACTTGACGGGCGATTTTGTGATCGACTCATCGGAATCCAGTTCTGGACATTCCGTTGGATTCATATCATCATTCTGGACTTGTAGACACTAAGTTTGAAGAATTTGGAGAACTTTATCTCTGGCACATTTTTTGGTGTGAAGCGGGCCACATGTGGACCCCGCTTTGACCAGAAACTGTCAATTTTGTCCCTGTGTCCAAATTGGACTTAAGGACAGGCAATTCTAGCTATTTTATATCTTCTGATCATGATGGTAGTATTTATTTCAGCAACCGGAGGAGTACTTGAAGATTCCACGAATACCGGAGCAACTGTTGGAATCCAAGCACAAGGCAAGTGTACCTTGCCAATCTTGCAGTACTTGTTTTATATTATTCCCTTGATCTATTTATATGATATATCTGTTCAACCTAGGACCGTGTGACATTTCTTAACATCCAAATAATATTCGGGTGTCGACGCCGTACGCGGAGTCGTGTAACGTCACTAGAGATTGATATCTCGACCCTATATATCTTCGTGCTTGCATTATCAAGTACGTCATACCATATGACACCTGACACTATTCATGAGACAGAATCTTCTGAGTTATTCATGGTGATTCTATATAGGATACATGATTCGTGACATAGACTTTATACATATGCTTAGCTATCATTATGACTCACTGCATCAGTTAGAGGTCATGATATTGCGTGTCATGAACATGAGACGTGTGATTACATTGGGTGGGGAGAGTTTTACCATACTAAAGGCTGATTATATATATATATATATATATATATATATATATATATATATATATATATATATATATATATATATATATTACATTACTGGAGGTGCCTTAGACTCTAACAAGATCTTTGGCACATTTACTGGCCCTTCGAGAAAATGCTGCTACGGGTTTCCCCGACACAGAGCCTGTAATAGTTTCAACCTTAGTATGATTAATTCTCTCACTTGCATATCACATAGCTGGTTACATATTATGCCCTATTGATTCATTTATTACTGCACTACATTTATTTGGCTTGAGTTATTCTTGTACCTTGCTATATCTCCTGAGGACCTGGAATCCGGATTATGTCCCCAGGTTTAGCCGAGGAGATCTACCCCGAGGTATAGGGACATGAGCTAACATTGGAGCAATACCATTACCAGAGAACGAGGTGATCGCCATGGATTTCTCCTGAGTATCTGTTTTATCTATACTCAGTCTTTGCTGTTGTTAGACTCTTTTATTTCTTGTCTATTGACTGCTGTATCCGACTTATTATCGGGTTGTTCCCCGAGATATGTTTTATTGAGACTTGATGTTGCTTTATATTCCATATTGATTGTATTATTTATGTGGATGAGATTAGTAGCATAGACCTTTATTATTGTTTTACAGCTTAAGTACACCCTGATGGGTCCATTAAATTGGGTTTGCCCATCGGTGTGTGCTGCTGGCCATTGCCACGTGTCTAGTCCCTCGGTATTTTGGGACTGGGGCGTGACAAGAGTCCAGGCCGCATAAGGATCATTCTACATAGAAGTCTTGGCCGCATATCGTGCTGGCCGCATGAGAACTTTATCTTCTCCAGACAGCAAGTTCAGTCATGGCTGAAAGCTCAAAAAATTCAAAAATTATTTTCTTCATAAAATCTTTATTTTAACTCCAAATTAAGTGAAACAAAAACCAAATTGCACGAAAAGAAATGCTCATAAAGAACTAGTTTTCAAAAATGCTAAGTTTTAATAGATCAAAACCAAGAAAAACTCATGGAACACTTGGAAAACCCTAACTTAAAACTTAGATCTACTAAAATTCATCCACCAAAACCAAAAACTCCAAGAACTAAAAACGATGAGGAACACAAAGGGAACATTTTCTAGCAAACAAAATTTTAAAACAATATATATATATATATATATATATATATATATATATATATATGAAAAATCCAAAAATAAAGATTTTATCATGGAGCAAGACGTACTTACCTAAGAGTCCAACGACCTCTTCCTAGCTAGGTCAGGGCTACGGTTCGGCTAGGGGAGATGCACGGGGTGAGAGAGAAGGGAGCAAGGAAGATAGAAAGATAAAAATGAAGAAGAAAGAG
This sequence comes from Iris macrosiphon, assembly GCA_036927795.1. Classification (NCBI taxonomy): domain Eukaryota; kingdom Viridiplantae; phylum Streptophyta; class Magnoliopsida; order Asparagales; family Iridaceae; genus Iris; species Iris macrosiphon. The sequence goes on along the minus strand of JAYESA010000007.1, from coordinate 147,835,350 downwards.
AGAAGGGAGAGAAAAGCTCATATATATACTAAGGCAAAAGTTGGGGTTTTGGTTCATGGGCTCGAGGGTTCAACTCAAATGGCCAAACATAGTTCAAATCTAAATACAGGTCCTAGCATGAGTCAGTGGCACAGCTACGGGTCTATTACTTATCTCGGGTAGTCTCCGCTACAGGACAAAATCCAAGATACAATATAATATAAAATATAATTGTACCAAAACTACCAAACACCATGAAAAGAGACTGCGAGAGAACCAAAGAAAAGCGCACAAAACCAAACGCCAAAATTACACAGAAAAATCAAACGCAGACACTATAATTTTTGACGTAGAAAAACCTTGAGAAAAAATCATGGGACGATCGGAGTCCAACCCAAAAAAGCCTCCACTAATGGAATAAGAAATACAATGACTCCTTACAAACATTCACCTATCCAAATGGATCACCACAACTCCTTGAAGAAGAAAACACGATTATAAGCAAACAAAAAACGAAGATGACAAGAAAGAATTATCCGAAATGATCTCATCTTCGAAGTAGCCGCTAATCTCCTCTTTCTCTCTCCAATAGTTGTAAAGCACCCTTGCCTCATTTTCCAAAGTTTTAGAGATATATTTTAGGATTAGAAAACACCTAATATATATAACCTCAAACATATACCTAATTTGAACCATTGAGGTATTCCTATTATATATAGGATTACCTAATCCAAACCATTGAGTTTTTCTTATTATATGTAGGAGACCCAATCCATACCATTGAGGTAGTCCTATTATATATAGGAATACTCAATCCAACTCTATTGAGATATTTCTATTAAATGTAGGAATACTAAACCAAATCTGGAGCATTTTTTCACATACGTTGGGAATCTCACCCACTCCAACAAATCTTTCCTTCCCAACTAGGTGGAGGAGCTCGTCATACCGATGATCCGCCTGCAGTACTCAAACTTCCTCTTGATAAAACCTTCGTGAGCATGCCTGCTCCATTGTTATCAGTATGAACCTTCTCAAGTGTCGCGTCCTTCTTCAAAATAATATCTCATATCCAATGATACCAAGTCTTAATGTGCTTGGACCGACTATGAAATGTCTGGTTCTTTAAAAGATGGATTGCACTCAGACTATCGCAAAGAAAAACGTATTGCTCTTGCTTTAAACCAATTTTATGCAAACAACTTCTTCATCCACAGCAACTCCTTGCAAGCCTCTGTTGCCGCAATGTACTCTGTCTCTGTCATAGACAAGGGAACACACTTTTGCAACCGCGACTGCCATGATACCGCTCTACCAGTAAACACCATCACATAGCCCAAAGTTGATCTCCTCGTGTCTACATATTCAACCATGTCAGCGTAAGTATACCCGACCAGTTTCGGCTCGTCACCACCAAATAAAATCCTCCAATCAGTAGTGCCCTGAAGGTACTGTAGAATCCACTTGACCATACTCTAATGTATCCTCTTAGGATTGGAGAGATACCTGCTAACCATGCCAACTGCGTAAGCGATGTCTGGCCTTGTACACACCATGGCATACATGAGACTCTCCATTGCTGAAGCATATCTTCCCGCTCGATATCTTCCGTCCTCGGTGGAGCGGGAACCAATTCCTATTCTTAAATAAGCTACATATTAGGGTCTATTTACAAATTTGTCCTAAATAATATCATATTTTATTACAAAATAAATAGTCATTCCAAATATTTATCTTCTAGGATTTCTGATAGTGTCGTCCTTTGTAGCCTCTTTGGATTCTTTATTCATTTATTTAGTCTTGGGTTGTTCTACCGTCTTCGATTGCCACTTTTACATGTCGTATACTATTATTTTTCTTACAACATTTTTTTGGTTTGCAAGGCTTGATTCTTGGTCTTCGTCAGGCTTGGGAAGCACTGAGCTCCAATCTGATCCCGAATCATTGGCTTGAGTCCATAAAGCAATATAGTTGTTCCTTTTTGTCTCATTAAGATGTTTTTGCTCGACAAGACGCAAGAACTTTGCATATGATCATTAATGTTTCATCGCCTTTGTGCACACCTCTGCTACTGATGAAAAATGTGTTGCTTATAGTCGTCGGGTAGGAAGTGCTCCTTCAAGTGATATGTCTCCTTCCTTCCCGTCAGCGCTTAGCCTATATCAAATTCCACAAAGTCGAAGCTCCTACTAGCTAATCTACAGGGCAACAACTTTACCTTTTTGTTCGTTGGGATCTCTATGTAGTCGAAGAATCGGTTCACCTCCAACAACCAATCCACAAACTCCTCGATGTTGAGATCGCCATAAAAGATCATAATCCGACCTTCAACTTGAAATTATCTTCTCTCCCATATTGACCTTCCCACGACCATCATGTTGATACGCGTAACCATCATTGAATCGATCTTCGTTGTTGCAAAAATCATTCCTCTAGTAGTCTTCATATTAGATGTCGATGCTGCATCAATCGTAGTAGTATCTTCAATAAGGCATCCTGCCATCGTCACGGTCAGCATCACGACCCCTCCCGATGAAATTATCGAAATCCTCGCTCGAGGTAGACATAAGCCCTTTGGGAATGATTCATTCACAATTGAACTTGACCGACTTTTGAGCGATAGCGAGTATTGCTCACACACTACTTATTTTCTGGATCTCTAGTCAGTTGCCTCAATGGTTCCTGATTGCCTATCGTCTGCTCAACTCGCTAGACGTGTAGGGTCATTTCCTACATAGAGACTTCCATGCCATGGACTGCTGAAGAGACCTTCATCTCTTCCCTTTCATTAGGAAAATGTTGGTTGTCGTTTTCGTTTATCACACAATACCACCTGACATAGCACAAAAATGTCAATCGCTGAAACGAGTGACCTAAGATACAGAGATTAACACCTCAATTCCAATGCAAGAGATTTAAAAGAGAAATAACTCTTATTGATAACTCAAAACAATCATAATTAACTTGCTTATTGTCTTCTATGTACAATCTATTTATAGTAAAAAATAACTTAAATCCTAAGAGTGACTCCTAAACAAACTAGAAAAAATAAATACCAAAAATATACCAAAAAGATTTATCCAAAATTAGTATAAATAGGCTCAACCACCTCGAGCCGGTATTTCGCAAAATACTTGTTTTTCAACACAGTTTTTTGTGAAAAAGTGAGCACCAACCGAAAAGAATCTCTAAAAATTTCGGCAAGTTCTCATGGCCCCCCGTTTGAGTATACACCTTTGCCTCGGTTACAATTGATGTACAAAAATGAGAGAAAGGCAAATGTAGTCAAGAAGGTTTCAATATAAAATATTCTGCCCTTCTCATAGAGCTCCTCCTACCATGGAAACTTTTAATTCAAAAGCTATTTGGACACAAAAATATATGCTCTAAAGGTTAGGAAAAAAATGGTTGATCAGGTCTTTGCTATAGGTAGGGGAACCCTTATTCTGAAGAAAACTAAATGAGGAAAATTACAAATAATTGCTTAATCAAATATGAGGGCGGTCTTGGTGTAGTAGTCTAGGACATGGATGCTTGACTTTATCTTAAAAAACAACAAATTTTGTAGAAAATCATGGAGTTCTTAAAATACTTGAAGGAAAAGTTTCATGTTTTAAACTATGGGTGCTCTTTTCGTGTCTCCCAATGATATGCAATCTACATTTTAAGTATAAAAAGAAACTTGGTGTAAGATGGATTGTTTTGTTTCATTAATGTCTAACCTTTATGTGTTTATGCTTGATTTTATTAATTTGGGAACGCGGGGGAATTTTTGTTAGACATGGGTTTCCAAATTTAGAAGTGTTGCAATTGTGTGAAGAATTTATAACTTTCTCTACCTCTATTCTTGGTATTTCTATCTTCAAACTTCGACTTAAGGAGATATCAATGGTCTAGTGATGGTTAATATAACGGAAAATTTTGCTCAGAGCAAAAAAAATTAAAATATTTTCAATTAAAGTATTAAATTTTAAAAAATTTCAATTTAAGCATCAAAACGTCATTTTTAGGACGTTTTACTATTTCTGTCACGTCGTTACGAGAACTTCCGTTAGTTCGTTATATATATATATATATATATATATAATATATATATATATATAGAGTAGAGAGGAGAAGAGAGAGAGAGAGAGAAATGTTTCTGGGAAGGATGTTTTTTCTACAAAAAATGTCTTTCCTATGGACGTTTTTTCTATTATATATATATATATATATATATATATATAATATTTATTTTATTTTATTTTCTAACGTCTCTCTTCTCTCTGTTCATTCTCTCACTCACACTCTCTCTTCTCTCTCTGTCTTCTCACTTCTCTCACTCTCTCTCTCTCTCTCTCTCTCTCTGACTCTCTCTCTTCTTTCTCTTACTCTCGTTCCTTCCTGCTCTCTCCACTCACTCTATGTTCTCTCTCTCTCTCTAACACTCTCTCTCTCTCTCCTTAATATTCTCTCTCTCGTTGTATTTTTTTTAATCCCACTCTCTCTCTCTCTTTTTCTAACATTTACTCTGATTTTTTACTCCCAGTCTCTCACTCTATGTAAAAAAATTTAAAAAAAGACAGCGTCCGCCAACAGAGTTGGCGGAAACACAACTGATGTACAGTAGGCAGAAAAAAAATAAAAAAAATTTGAAGTGGGGCCCACAAGACAATTTTTGTCAACACTATTGGCTGAAATTTGGGGGGGGGGGACAATTTCAGCCAACCGTGTTGGCGGAAATTGGGTGTGGGGGCCCACGGGTTTATTTGATTGGATCGGTTTGGTTTGTTTGGTTGGATCGGTTTGTTTGGTTGGTTGTGTTTTAATTAGTTATGTTTTTGTTTTATTTATTTAGTTTTTGTTTTGTAATTAGATTTAAGAAAATTTATTTTAACGAAATAAAATTAAAATAAATTAATTGTAAAGAAAAATTTAGAATATTTTTTTCGGAAATTTGTTTCAGAGCATCAAAATTTGTATAAATTTCATCTAAAACAATAAAGTTTAAAAAATTACGAAATAAACATCAATTGGACGTTTATATTTTTAAATATTATATTTCTATCGTTAATTTTTTTCGTCGTTAACAGACGTAAAAAATAACAATAATAATAATAATAATCTGCCGTAAGAATATTACTTCTGCCGTCGAGCAGACTTCGAGCGGGCATAACTACTTGTTTTGAAATCGTTTTTCGCTAAACAATAAGTCATTTGTATGTTTTCGACGAGAGTAACACAAATCGTGTAGAAAAAAATTATCCGAAGCAAGACGCACATGTTACAGGCAAAAATATAAAATTTAAAACTTTAAGTATCGTAACTTTTGACTGAGAGATCGAAACAAGCTCCAGTTTGTGCAAAATGATCGTATTGAAAAGTACTAAGGCGGATGGAGGATAAACCGTTTCACCGTTTGACGGACTTCTAAATTTTTCAGAATTGCAAAAAATGATGTTTCGACCTCCAAATTTTACTTTCGGTCATTTTTTTTTCGCAATATTTAAAATTTACTGCAGTAAAATTATTTATATTGGGTGTGTGGCCCATGGATTTAAAACGATGAGAGAGAGAGAGGAGAGAAGGAGAGGGAGAGGAGAGGAGCGGGAACAGGGGAGAGAGAGGAGAGGAGAGGAGCGGGAACAGAGAGGATAGAGAGAGAGAGAGAGAGAGAGAGAGAGAGAGAGAGAGGGACGGGTGAGTGGGTGAGAGAGAGAGAGAGAGAGAGATGAGAAGAGAGATGAGAGAGTGTGAGAGAGAGAGAGAGAGAGTGTGAGGAGAGAGTAAACCAAAAAAAAAAAAAATTAAATAGGAAAACGTCCCTAGGAATGACGTTTTAGAAAAACGTCCTTCCAACGGACGTTTTTCTATTTATTTTTTTATTTTATTTGTTAACGGAGATGGACGGCAAATTTTTTTAAAAAGCGTAAAACATCCTTACAGATGACGTTTTGATGCTTTCTCGTAATTTTTTAAATTTGATGCTTTGGATGAAATTCTTATTATTTTTGATGCTCTGAACGAAATTTTTCGTTAATATAATATTAAAAATCTTTGTACAAACTAAAAATAATAATTTATTGAACTAGCCTTACAAACAAAAACAATCTTGAACACGACAGAGTTTGTTTGGTAGTCCGTAAATGCAAATAGATGCAACACTCGTTGCAACATTTACAACATTTAAGTATTGGTTTGTTATAAGCAGTCAAATTGGCCAACAAATGTTGCAACAACTCTCCTCAATACCACATTTTTTCATTGCAACCAAAATGGTCCCAACACCATTGATTACACAATTTTCTCACACTCTCTTCCAGTGTTTTAAATTTTTAACTAAGCAGCCGTCGGTTGCACTAAAAACTGTTTAGGTGGCGGGTCCTAGACGAATGTCGGTCCTAGACGACTGTTCGGACGATTTTTTTTTTTTTTAATTTAAAAAAAAATCGAAAAAAATTATATTTAAAATTTCCAAAAATAATAAAAACAAAAAACAAAAAAATTGTACTTATCTCCTCCTCCTCCTCCTCCTCCTCCTCCTATCACAGGTTGCTGTTGTTACTTACCTTCTTTTTTTCTTTCTTTCTTCCATTCTTTCTTTTGTTTTCTCACTTTTGATTTTTGTTTACTCTTTCTTCATGAGAGCAGCATTGTTGCACAGTGACCAACATTACTGCACGCGAGGGGGGGGGGGGGGGGGGGGGGGGGGGAAGGACTCTTTGAAATTTGAATTTTTTTTTTGAAATTTGACTTTTGTGCTTGCACATGGGAGGGGGGAAGGGGAGGCACGTTTTTCGGACCAAATTGAATTCATTCTCCCTCTCACCTGTAGCAGAAATTATACAAAGAAAAAATTTGGAACATGATTTATGAAAACAAAAACAAAAACAAAATATATTCGACCGCTTAGGCGCCTAGATGCTAGGCAGGTCAAACGTCGCACCAATTTCGCCTAGCGAAATTTAGAATACTGTTCTCTCATTAGACTCTTAATTCAGTATCGTAATGCACAGCCAACCAACAACTTTCTTGAATAACAAAAATTGCAACCAAGTAACCTAAATTTATCATTTCCAAACATTTGATTTGTAAATGCTGCAACATAATCTACGTGCAACTAAACAATTCATTGATTAATACCACTTACAATAACAAATGTTATAGGCAACAAATGTAACATTTTGTATTCACATTTACGAGAAAAGAAACATAGCTTTATTGTCTGTTACATTTTTTTATTCACATTTCATTCCTTCTGGTTTCATTCTATAACTCTATTACCCGCCCTCCCCACCTCCTCCCATCCCCCTCCTCCTCCTCCTCCTCCTCCTCCTTCCCTCCCTTTCCTACAATCCTCTCATTTCATACATTTAGCAAGTGTTAT
>JAYESA010000007.1:147624561-147827905 GCA_036927795.1 Iris macrosiphon | reverse complement strand
GCTGCAACATAATCTACGTGCAACTAAACAATTCATTGATAATACCACTTACAATAACAAATGTTATAGGCAACAAATGTAACATTTTGTATTCACATTTACGAGAAAAGAAACATAGCTTTATTGTCATGTTACATTTTTTATTCACATTTCATTCCTTCTGGTTTTATTCTATAACTCTATTACCCGCCCTCCCCACGCCTCCTCCCCATCCCCCTCCTCCTCCTCCTCCTCCTTCCCTCCCTTTCCTACAATCCTCTCATTTCATACATTTAGCAAGTGTTATATGTATTTATAACTCTTCTTTCGGAGAAGTTAAATAATACCACCCCAATATCACAAATACGCCTATTAGTCCGGTGAATTATTGGATCTCCAAGAGGATTTTTTTGTATCTTGGTGATTTGTTACTCATTACAGATTGTGTTATAATAACAATATTTTGGTATGTTTGACATGAAAGAAATTAGGAACTTACTTGATTTTAAGTTTGTTCATCCTATTTTTCTTCGGAATCGTTTGAAAAGGTATAATCATTTTGTGCAGGAGCTAGATTCTAGAATCAGAAATCTCAACTGAGAAATGTTGGTTTTTCTTCTTGTAGTTGCTACTGAAGGTCTCTCTCTCTCTCTCTCTCTCTCTCTCTCTCTCTCTTGTTCCTTGGATTAACCACATTACCTTTGACTTTAATGAAGACAAATATGTTTATAGGTTCTATTAGTGGTGCTCAATTGTCTATTATCTTGATCAGTTGTTCCTATACGGGGTCTATCTTCTCAATTCTTGATTCTTATTTTGTTTGTTACTTACTACATAATTAATAATTTATTATAGAATATATTGTTTTAAAAAAGAGATGATAACTCTTGATTCAGTAAGAGAGGAGGCAGATGGAATAATGGAGAGAATCAAAGGGAAGAGAAAAACTTTGTTATAAATATTTACAACAATGCAGCCCATAAGAGGGATACGTGATACTGGCGCACATCAATGAGGGGGGAGAAATCAATTCCTCGCTGTCTGCTTCAGTTTTCCATGAGGAACAGGAATTCAATTCCTTTCTTCTTACTTCAACTTTACATGAGGAATATAATTCAATTTCTTGTTGTCATTTGAACTTATTCTTCCTATTGAAGACTTCTTCCACTGTGTCCAATTCTCCTTCTTCTCAAACCCATAACAGTACTAGTGGTTAGTGGAGTTGTATTGTACAAATTAAGAGGGATCCCTTGCTTCATCTTTCCTCTCCTTCATGATACTTTTTCTTAGCTCTAATTCTTTTGAGCAATCCTTTTCTTGACCCTTTAAGTGATCTCCTCAGAAACCAAAGAAGCTAAATAGTGCTTTAATTCCTTTGCTTGGCCTACCTTCTCTGCAAAGTGCTGGGGAACAAGGAGAGGGAGCAATATTGCAAGCAAGCACACCAATTCCGTAAGTCATATTAACTAGTTTCAACTTTTCACAATTTTCTCAATTCCTAATGATATATATTATCTGCACGTACGTGCTTATCTTTTTTCATGATTATAAAAGTATTTCAGGATCCATGTCAAGATAATAATAATAATAATAATATTGTTATTAGTAATATTATTAGTGGTGTTGTTATAAAGGATGCAGTCAAGCCAAGGGAATGGAGTTACGAAGCTCGTAGGAAAAAACTACGATATATGTTAAATTTATTAAATAAGAGAGAAGCAAAGTTCGTGTCTCTAAGTCACTCAAGAACAACATAAACGAAGAAACCAATACTTGTGGCTCCAATGCATGGTGACCTAAGTTATATTCTTGTATAGCTTTTTTGTTTTAATATTCTTATATTTACTTTATATTTAGTCCTGCATTGGACAAAAAAAATAGAAAGGGGACATCCACTCCTATATTCATTAGTTGAGCCAACTTCTCAACACAATTCCATAGTATGGTTAGACTCTTTTTACTTCAGCCCCAACTTGTAGCCACAATTACGACCCAAGTTGTCATGCTCCTCTCCCAGAATATATGAGCCGAATGAGCCGAGTATGTAACAAACATCTCAGGCTACGCCGACCTATAAATACATCGGTACTCTCACTTGAAATTGTTTCTGTAAACTTCTAGGATAGTAATATTGATAGGGACATATAAGCTTAATTCAATACCCTGCTAACATGATTACATTTATTAACACAAGGATGATCATATTCTAACTCCACCCAGTGTAACTTACTAACCCAGAGTATAGACTAATACAAAATTATAGGAGATACACTCGAAGTGCAGGCCTTGAGCTCCAGCATTCCATTCTTGCTCTTCATTCTCCACTATGTTATAAACATGATAGCCTCCTCGAATTCATCTTCCACAACTGTGTACAAATACTAGGTCGTCAAACGACATACAAGTCCTGGCCAAAAAATGCTAGGGAAAATAAAATATGGGTAGGAAGCAATTAAAAATAAAATTACTACCTGGTAGAAAAAGAAGTGATATAAATCGTCATATTGTTAATTTCTATAATTCTTAGCACATCAATATACATTTCAAAAGAAGTCAAACATTCCTTACTATCAAAGTAGACAAGTCCTTAACACTCCAATCATAAACACATCAAACATAGAAAATAGACATTTCTATATGAAAATTTACTATAGGTCACAATAATCTCATTCCACGGCATCAATTTATTGCTAAAGTTTGACATAGTGCTTAGGAAAGTCTCATTTAGAATGTGGACAAAATTCTTATTAATTATTATCTTAATTAATGCTAGATTGAGTTAAAAATCTTAACACTACCAGAATAAGTCAAATTAGCGACGTATGAAAACATCGCTAAATGGCATAAAAACGTCACTAAAAAAATTTAGCGACGTTTCAATGAAGTCGCGTTTAAGCTAGTTGCTGACAGGAAAAACGTCGCTATAGTGACGTTTTCTAGCGACGTATTTGCGTCGCTAATATTTTTCATATTAGCGACGTTTAGCGACGCAACGTAGCTAAATTAGCGACGTGTTGTGTGTCGCTATTTGTCACTAAATTTTTTCTATTTAGCGATATTTTGTAACACATTTAACGACGTTTTATTGACCTGGCAAATACTGTCATGCCAGCAATTTAGCGACATTCAGCGACGTATTCAGCGACATTCAGCGACGTATTCAGCGACATTCAGTGACGTATATAAACGTCGCTAAATTTTTAGTGAAAAAATAAAAAAATGGAATATAAAATGGTTTCCAAACCAATATTCCTGCAGTTTATGAATTCATAATTTATATAAATAGACCCAGAGCAACTCTCCGTTGAATTTCCTGGGTTCGTCGACCCCTTCGGTGGAACACTCAACACCGATAAATTAACAAACATTTAATATGAATAATATAGTAAAATTTGAAGAAAACAAAATATTGGGATTGTTAGAGTTATTTTATTTTGTTCGTGATTTGTTGCTGAAGAAACAGATTGTCACTCCTTATATTCGGTCAGAGGATCAATTATGTGATATCATCACCAAACCACTTGCTCGTGGTCAATTTTCTGATTTATGTAGCAAGCTGGACATGTCTGATCTATATGCTCCTGCTTGAGGGAGGGTGTTAGAGTTATTTTATTTTGTTATTTATCATATGAGGGTATAATAGTAATTGTGGGTGTATTGCATATCAATATAAATAGACATGAGATGCAACCTAGGGTTTAAGACCCTTGCAATCTCCTTTCTCATATTCTCTCTTCTCCTACTTTCCCTTCTCCTCTCCATCTCCAAACTTTACTTGGTATCAGAGATCCAAGGACAGGCCAGTGGTTCTGCAAAATTTAGCCTTCAACCAATCATCTTCCGTGCCTGAGGTTTCTGCTCCCATCACCACAGATCCAGATGATCTTCCTATTGCTCTCAAAAAAAGACAACGCCTTTGTACCACAAAGAATAAGCATCATATTTCTAACTATGTTTCATTACACTGTGCTTCATCATCTTTTCATGAATTTGTTGTTTCATTGTCTTCTACTTTTATTCCCAAAACTTACAAGGAGGCTATGTCATCTTCTGGTTGAAAAAGTGCAATGGATGAGGAGATGTATGCTTTACATCAAAATCAGACTTGGGAGCTTATATCACTTCCTGTTGGAAAACAAACAGTGGATTGTAGATGGGTGTACACTGTTAAGTATCACCCTGATGGTTCTGTTGAGCGCCTCAAGGCACGGTTGGTTGCCAAAGGGTATACTCAGACATATGGCGTAGATTATATGAAGACTTTCTCTCCAGTGGCTCGGCTGAATTCAGTTCGGATTCTTATTTCTGTGGCGGTTAATCACCAATGGCCTATATATCAGCTGGACATAAAGAATGTTTTCTTGCATGGTGACTTACAGGAGGAGGTTTATATGGATCAACCACCAGGATATGTTGTAGCAGGAAATAAAATAATTCTAACAGGGATTATTACAAACCAAGTTTGGAGAAAATCTCGTCGGAAAGAATACAATAAATATCCACACAACTGAGTACAAGAAATAAAGTCTGAAAGCCTCAAAAATAAAGAATATTAATAAATGACCAAATATCATAGGTTAAAACACAAAAAACCAGTAAACTATCATAATTAGGACTACTGCGGATCTGTAGGAGGATGACCACCGGCGCGCATTAGAGATAAGAACAAATCATATTGCTCCCGTGAAATCGACACCGATGTCGATGGATAAGGCAGTGAAGTCGATGGAGTCTGTGTCGATGAAGGCGCAGCAGGAGGACGTATCTGCTCCAACGCTGCTAGTCGATGGTTGTATGAATCCATGGTAGATAACAGCCTCGTACTGCTATGAACCATTGAATCATGCATCATCGTCAGCCTCTCGCCCATGGACAGCTGTGATGCCTGCTGCTTCGTCATGCTGTGCTCTGTCGACGCTCTAAGATCAGCTATCATATCCCTGAGCTCCATGATGCTGCACTCGAGCGTATCAAATCGTACGATGAACATTGCATCGTCCTCCTGCGCTGGGACAGGGGATGTTCCTCCATCCTTCACAGCAACTCATCACAGATAGACGTAATCTGACGGTCAACGGTCTCCTGGAGTAGGGCCGATGCCTGCGAGGGCTGTGGGAAATGTGCACTTGCAATGGAGGCCCTAGAGGACTGTGTCGCAACAAGGGTGCCATAGGATCCTGTACCGTAGTATGTACCCCTCTAGAGACCATCAGCGACGATCACCCACAGATCGTCCGCTGACGGAGCTGGAGAGGGCTGCGAGGAAGTACCAGCCTCTCCCGCTGTAGGTGCACTAGCAGTCGTCCGCTCACGCAGCCTAAGATACTCGGCCTAGAAAAGTTTGGATACTCGATAATTGCTAATGTGTCTAAGGTACTTATTGCTATCTACATGGATATTTATTTCCATATTTCCTAAGTTATATTAAAATTAACACAAAGTAAAGTAATACTTACATAGGTCTACGAGGCCCTCTCATCAATGAGATTCTCGTCCTTTCGATGGGTGGCCAGGAAGACGGTCACTATGTTGGCATCCTCACCCCTCTTTACCTGTTAAAAATATATTATTTAGTACTAAAATTAAATATTTTATTGTACTTGTATTAAAATAATATATCTGAAATAAAAAATATACCAAACGATAAAAATATTTTGTCATCGGAATTGAGCCACCACACCACTTTGCTGCCTTCGTCGAATCAAGCCCTCATCGCAGTCCACTGCTCAGGCGTGATCCAACCTTGGATCGGTTTTCCTTCGTGATCACGAGCCTTCTGGTCATCCAGAGCATCACGGATCAGCTTGGCGGCAACGGCAGAAAATATTTGCTCGATCAACTCGGTCCGGTGCGGTGGATAGAAATACGTTTGCTACAAGAAGTAATTTAGTAAGTTATATAATATGCATAAATTAGATGATTGATATTAAAACCAAAAATACTTTTACCTTGAAGTGCGCAAACCAGAATGCCTTTCTCTCATCTAGAGTATCAGAGTAGTTGATCCAAGGGCCACCATAGTTGTACCTCAGAAAGTGGTCCAGGCGTCTCTGTACTAACGAGGGACAATATCTATACAAAGATAATTATTTTTATCGAAAAATTGAATATATAATGAATAAAGAAATACAAGATATATATGATGATAAATCAACTAATTGACTTACTTTGTACTGTCGGCCTAAATCTTCGTTCTCGTCTCGTCCAGAGGTACGCATGGAGGATCTCGCTGATGCTGGGACGACGTCGGCTCAACCTCCGCCATATGCTCATCTGTCTCCATGGTTCCGTCAGCAGGAGGAACGCTGGACGAGGGAGAAGTCTCAAGCCTGGAACTACTCATCCCAGGAGTGCTGCCACGTAACATCGTTGCAGTCAGAGATGTGACTGATCGATATACTGGAATACTTGGCACCAAGAATCGAGAACCAACAGTACGCAGTACCGGAGGAGCATTCTGTCTACCTCGGGACGTCGAACGCTCCGCGTCGTCCTGTCATACCTGATAACAACATATGATGATAGAACAAATAAACAAATATATAGTACATTCTACAGTCAAAACGTTATGCATATCTCACAGCATTAATAGAATTGCACAGTAAATAACTAGTAGTGTCACAAGTCTAAATGGATAGTACATTCTACAATCAAAATATAATATATGTCTTCATCAAAATAGTATCTTCTACAGTCAAAATATAGTACATTCTACAGTCAAAATATTTTATTTTCAATCATCTTCAGAAAATTTATCTTGTTCCCCTTCCTCGTCCTCCTCTTCCTCTTCCTCCTCATCTTCACTTTCATCTACTTCATCTTCGTCTTCCTCTTTGGATAATTCTACCTCTTCTATATTATTAGCTAGTCTTATAATGAGTAACTTCTGTTGAGTCCATATCTACAATATTTGTTACAAGAGGTAGGCCGTCCTCCTGATAAGCTATTTCGTCAACGTCAAAAGTATTTCTAGCTTTAGTCTTGCATACTGTCCACCAATCCGACATCGTTGTCCCTCGTCTAGGATAAGTTGTAAAGTACACGAGCTGAGCCTGACTTGATAGGATAAATAATTCCTAGCCTTGGTATCTACGCTTGTAGTTTACATCCATAAGATCATGCTTGTCAATTTTTTAACCTTGATCTTGAATCGGATCGAACCATTCACACTTAAATATCACGATCTTAGCAGGTTTTGTGCCATAATTATATGTCAACTCCATAATCTCTCGTAAGATACCAAATAAATTATTGCCTGGATCGACGTCTTTATAGTTCGAAGATTTGATACAAACAACTATTTTTCGTGGAATCAAGATCCATAAAGTTGTCTCTGATCGGAGCATTTGTTGACTTGAACCTAAACCCATTCACACAGTAACTTGGCCATATTTTGAGGGCAGTAATTGGTCCCTTGGCTAGAGTTCTAATAGATTCAGTCTCGGGTGTTATTAGACGATCGACCTAAATACCAAAGTAGCGATAGTAAGTTATTTATTGTGCAAGTGCATACAGTAAAAGTAATTACCGAGCTCCTTATATATACGCTCAACCAAGAAGAAAAATGATATCTCATTTCTTGTTCTACTTCTTTGTCTGTTATGTAGGGTCTAACCGACCTCGGCTTATCATTACAAGTGCTAAAAAATAATGAAGCTACCGCTGATTAGTAGCATAATATTAGCTTATACTATTACATTGAGATGACGTAAACGTAGACGTATTACTTACTTAGCCCTCTAGCTTCTCCACTTCATCCTCGTCGCCATTGAGTAATATATACAGCTGAGCAGCCCTTAGCTCATCGTCATTCAAATATATCTTCTTTATTTTCCCTGAAGGCTTTCCGGAAGCATTGAATACTTTCAATATTGCATCATTAGATTCATGATATCCGACGTTATTTCTCGGAGCTCTCGTTCTATTAGTAGCAATATGAGGTTTGAAATACGTCGAGCAAACGTTTATAATCTCCTCGAGATCATAAGCTTCACAAATAGATCCCTCAACCCGTGCCTTATTTTTGACCTTTCTCTTTAGGTGATTCAGATGCCGTTCGAACGGGTATATCTACCGATAACCGACAGGACCACCAACACGTGCCTCATAGGAAAGATGAATTGGCAAATGTTCAATGGATTCGAAGAATCCAGGAGTAAACACATTCTCGAGCTTGCACAGTGTTACTGTAATGTCTTTCTCTTGCTTTTCTATATGATCGAGGAGCAACTTAGTAAAACAAAGATCTCTGAAAAATATGTTGAGCTCTGTCAATGGATCCCAAACGATCTACGATAAGAATTTCCAAAATGCAATCGGAATTAACCTCTCCATGAATACGTAACAATCGTGTCTCTTCATACCCACCAGTTTATTCTCCTTGAGGTCGACGTATCTTCTCAAGTTCGACACATACCCGTCTGAAATTTTAGACCCTGAATCCACCTACAAAGTCTCCATTTATTCTCCTTCTCCAGTAAAAAAATGACTTAGGCTGCTTTAACTTTCCATTCTCATCCTCTATCAAATGCAATACAGGACGTCTACAAATTTCTTCTAAGTCTAACCTGGCCTTCGGATTGTCTTTCGTCTTCCCCTTAACCTCCATTACAGTATTAATTATGTTATCAAACACATTCTTCTCGATATGCATGACATCAAGTTTATGTCTAATCAGATTGGTGCTCCAATATGGCATATCCTAGAATATACTCCTCTTCGTCCTATTATGGATGCAACCAAATCTGTCACACTTGTACCCCTTAGCAGGCTCTTCGATAGCACTTGGTAAATCTTTTACCTCTTTCCATATCGTGTATCCGGGCTACCTTGGCGGTGTATTGGCCTTCTCTACAACGTCCACACGAAAAGCATCCATGTTCCTCCGGTACGGATGATCCTTCGGTAGAAATTATCGATGACAATCGAAGAAGTATAATTTGCCTCCGTGTTTCAAATGAAAAGCCTTAGTGCGGTCCATGTAATACGGACATGAGAGACGACCATGAGTGCTCTATCCCGAAAATATTTCATAGGCCGAAAAGTCATTGATGGTCCACATAAGTGCTGCCCTCATCTGAAAATTTTGCTTTCTAGAATCATCGTACGTGTTGGCACCTACTTTCCACAGCTGATTCAACTCATCTATGAAAGGTTGTAAATACACATCGATGTTCCTCTTCGGATTGTTCGGACCCAGGATAATAACGGTTAGGAACATATATAGAGTTTTCATGCACATCCAATACGGTAGATTGTACGGAGTGACGATCACAGGCCGATACGAATACTGGGAGCTCGAAAGTCCGAATGGGGTAAAATCGTCAAAGGAGAGCCCCAATCTGACATTACGCGGATCCGAAGCAAAATCTGGATACTCTCGATCAAAGTGCTTGCATTCTTCTCCATCGAATGGATGATGCAATACTCCTTCGATCTGTTCCCGCCTGTGCCAACTCATATTTTTTGAAGTCTCCTTCACCATAAACAACATCTGCAACCGCGGCGTCAAAGGCAAATAGTGCATCGAATCGATAGACTTCCTTGCACCAACAGACTTTCCTCTACCAGTGACCTTGTAGCGATCAGCACCACATAATTTGCACGCGTCTTCATCCTTGTCGTCTTTGTAGTACAACATGCACCCGTTGTGACATGCATTAATTTTCTCGTATCCCATCCAGAGTGATCTCACCATCCCCCATCCAGAGTGATCTCACCATCCCCCATCCAGAGTGATCTCACCATCCCCTTAGATCAGTAGAAGTCTTTAGGCAACTTTGCACCCTCTAGCAAGATCTCTATAATCAAATCTATCAGTCGGTTATAGCATTCTTGTGACATGTTAAAATCGGACTTGATGCTCAACAATCTTGTAAACAAATCCAACGGTGAATGATCCTCACAACCAGGATATAATAGAGTCCTTGCATTCTCCAGCAACTCCATGAACTTCGTAGCATCGGCATTCAGTGCCTCCTCAGCTGCATCATGATTGTCTAGATCGAAACTAGGCCCTGCTGCATCAAAAACTATGTTCACCCACCCGTCGTCGTAAGCAGCATGGTCGTGGACATCCATATATGGCTCCACATAAGGCTCTGACTCCGATGCTAAAGACACAAGTTCTTCATGCACAGCCTACTGATAGTAATTCGACATGAAATTGTTCGGGTACAAATGATATGTGACTTCCACTTCTGGATGATATTTTAAGTTAAGATATCTCACACACGGATACTTAATTTTGGTACCGTCCATGTACTAAGGGAACGCATTGGCGAACTGCAGGAACTGTTGTACACCCTCTATGAATTTATTTCGCACACCGCACATGTCATCAGGATGACGGTTGTACATCCACGAATGATGATGCATATAGTAATTCATATCCATTTCTGGATACTTCTGCAAAGATGAATAGACATTGTTAAGGTATATACTCATATGAATATTTGGTAGTGTATATTATCCAAATGACACTCACTCCAGATATGCAAAGATGAATAGACATCATTCAAGAAAATGGTTAAATTATAGTACATGTCACAAGTCTAAATAGATTTCATATTGATATTTTTAATCCTCTTCTGAAAATTCATCTTCTTCGTTTAAATACAGTACATGCACTAATACTCCTAGTCCTAGCATTGATACTCAGGAATACCCAATTATGTTATACACCTACTCGTCTA
This sequence comes from Iris macrosiphon, assembly GCA_036927795.1. NCBI lineage: Eukaryota > Viridiplantae > Streptophyta > Magnoliopsida > Asparagales > Iridaceae > Iris > Iris macrosiphon. Next base: position 147,817,232 of record JAYESA010000007.1, on the reverse strand, counting down.
CACACACATAAGAATACTAAGGAATACAGTACATGCACTGATACACCTAGTCCTAGCACTGATACTTCTTCGTTCAACTCTGTATCCTGGATACTCATATTGCAGTGTATCAGTGAGTGTCAACTATGTATCCTGGATATCCACACTTGACATTTGTTTAGGCCATGAATTTCTAATTGAAAAGTCAATTCATGGATATCCAGTGTCAATTTTTTTGGGTCCAGGATACATAGTTGACACTCACTGATACAATTCTGGATATCCACACTTGATATTTATGCGTGTGTCCATGTCCGATAAAATACTTACAACCTTATCCTCGATATCGTGTCCTAACCTTTTATATCCATGTGTCCTATAATTTTACCATACGTATCATGAGATGACATGATACAAGCATGTGTGTGTGTGTGTGTGTGTATGTTCGTGTCCGTGTTAGGATTGGTGTATGTGTTAGTGTGTCCGCGTGTCCGAGTTTGGGTTAGTATTAGTGTTTGCGTGTGTGTCCGAGTTAGGATTAGGATAGGGTTAGTGTCCGCAGCACCGAGATATCCATACACGCACACCCTCACTGCACTGTGCACAAGTGTGTACTGCACAACACCTCACTTGATACCCCGTCCCTACAAATAATATGTGTCATGTCCTGTGTCGTGTCATAACCAAATTTTTAGTCTCCCACACTACATGCATCACTTCTCATATAACCCGAGCACCACATCCCCTCTTCGTCACCTCCATATCACAACACCAACACCACAAACACTACCAAAAAAAGTCAAATTAGCGACGTCTAAAAACGTCGCTAAATAACCAAAAATCGTCGCTAATTAGGTTTAGCGATGTAATTAGCGACGTTTCAAAGCAGTCGGAAAACACCAAGTCGCTAAAACAAAAAACGTCGCTAAACGTCGCTATGCCGACATTTTTTAGCGACTTTAATGTGTCGCTAAATTTAGCGACGTTTTGCGACGCCAAGTCACTAAAAAGCGACGTTTAGAAAAGTCGCTAAACGTCGCTGATTAGCGACATCTATCGCGACGTTACACCGACGTCTTTAATGACCTAGCTATACTGCCATGTCAGCAATTAGCGACGTTTAGCGACGTAATTAGCGACGTCATTAGCGACGTCCTTAGCGACGTTTTACAGCGTCGCTAAGTAGCGACGTAATTAGCGACGTAAATTAACGTCACTAAACGTCGCTAAACGTCGCTAATAACGTCGCTAATTTTAAAAAAAAATAAAAAAAATAATGTGCAGAAGCAAACATTGGTGATTCCCTGCAGTTTTACATCATCTTCATCATACACACCAACATGATTCAATCTAGTTAACTATATAATCCAATTAAATTAAAGACCACAAGAAGTATCAATCCAATTAAATGTGGATAACTATATAATCCAATTAAATTAACTAAAAAATTAAAGACCACAAGAAGCATCATACATCATGTCTATTGTTGAAGTATCAATAATTCATAAATAATAATAAAAATAACTATACTACTACGGATCTGCAGGAGGCTGACCAGCGGCGCGCTTGAAGGATAACAACTCCTCATACTCGTCCCGTGGAATCGACACCGATGTCGATGGAGAAGGCAGTGACGTCGGTGGAGGCCGTGCCCGCTCCAAGTATGCGAGTCGCTGGTTGTAAGAATCCAGGGTAGATAACAGCCTCGTACTGCTATCACCCATTGAATCCTGCATCATCGTCAGGTTCTCGCCCATCGATAGCTGTGACGCATGCATCCTCGTCAGCTTCTCGCCCATCGATAGCTGTGACGCCTGCAGCTCCATGATGTTGCGATCATTGGAGGCTCTAATATCATTTGTCAATTCTCGTAGCTCCGTCATGCTGCGGTCGAGCATATCCAATCGTGCGATGAGCATCGGATCGTCCGCCTGCGGCTGGGACCGGGACTGGTCCTCCATACTTCGCAGCAAGTCGTCACGGAGAGACGCAATCTGACGGTCAACGGCCTCCTGGACGGCCTCTTGGACTCTGGCCGACGACTGCGAGGGCTGCGACTGCGAGGGGTGTGTGGAATGCACAGCTGTCGGGGAGGCCCTAGATGACTGCGTCGCAACCAGGGTGCCATAGGAGCCCGTACCGTAGTACGTACCCCTCTGGAGACCACCAGCTGCGGTCACCCACAGGTCGTCCGCCGACGGAGATGGACCGGGCTGCGACGAAGCACCAGCCTCTCCAGGTGTAGGTGCACTAGCAGTCGTCCGCTCACGAAGCCTAAGATACTCGGCCTAGAAAAGGTTTGGAAACTCAATAATTGCCTAAGTTATATTAAAATAAACACAAAGTAAAGTAATACTTACATAGGTCTGTGAGGCCCTCTCATCAATGAGATTTCCGTCCTTGCGATGGGTGGCCAAGAAGACGGTCACCATGTTTGCATCCTCACCCCTCTGTACCTGTTAAAAATATATTTTTTATTACTAAACTTAAATATTTTTTCCAAGTACCATTTTATGGTACTTATATTAAAATAATATATTTTAAAAGAAAAAACATACCAAACGACGGAAATGTTCTGTCATCGAAATCGAGCCACCACACCACTTGGCAGCATTCTGCCTAGCCGCCTTGGCCTTCTTAGACCTTTCCTTGTAGCTCGGATCGTCGAATCTAGCCCTCATCGCAGTCCACTGCTCAGGCGTGATCCAACCTTGGATCGGTTTTCCAGCACGATCACGAGCCTTCTGGTCATCCAGAGCATCTCGGATAAGCTTGGCGGCAACGGTAGGAAAGAGCCGCTCGATCAACTCGGCCCGGTGCGGAGGATAAAAATACGTTTGCTACAATAAATAATTCATTAAGTTAGCATCACGAATATGCATAAATTAGAAGATTTATTTAATATACTTTTACCTGGAAGTGCGCAAACCAGAACGCCTTCCTCTCCTCCGGAGCCTCAGAGTAGTTGATCCAAGGGCCACCGTAGTTGTTCCTCAAAAATTGGCCCAGGCGTCTCTGAACCGACGATGGACGATATCTATACAGAAATAATAATTTAGATTACTGAAAAAGTCAATATACGATGAATAAAGAGAAACACAAATATATACTAAACCATCTAATTGACTTACTTTGTACCGTCGGCCCAAATCTCTGTCCTCGTCTCCTCCGGTGGTGCGCATGGAGGATCTTGCTGATGCTGGGACAACGTCGGCACGACCTCCTCTACATGCTCATCTGTCTCCATGGTTCCGTCAGCAGGAGGAACGCTGGACGAGGGAGTACTATCACGCCTGGAACTACTCATCCCAGGAGTGATGCCACGCAACGTCGTCGCAGTCGGAGATGTGACTGATCGATATACTGGAGTACTGGGCGACGATGATCCGGTACCAACAGTAGGCAGTACCGGAGTGGCACTCTGTCTACCTCGGGACCTGCCGAATCCTCCGCGTCGTCCTGTCATATCTGATAACAACATATGATGAATATAGAGAAACACAAATATATACTACATTCTACAGTCGAAATGTGATACATATCTCAAAGCATTATACAGTCAAAATATAATACATATATTCGTTAATGTCAACATCTACTTCTACATGCAATATTTACAGTCCAAATACAGTTACATTCTACATGGAATATTTTATATTTTCAATCATCTTCAGAAAATTCATCTTGTTCGCCTTCCTCGTCCTGCTCTTCCTCTTCCTCGTCTTCACTTTCATCTACTTCGTCGTCCTCTTCGGATAATTCTACATCTTCTACATTATTACTCGTGTAATGAGTAACTTCCGTTGAGTCCACATCTATAATATTTGTTACAAGAGGTAGATCGTCCTCCTGATAAGCTATTTCGTCAATGTCAAAGGTATTTCTAGCTTTAGTCTTGCATACTGCCCACCAATCCGACCTCGCTGTCCCCCGTCTAGGATAAGTTGTGAAGTACACGAGCTGAGCCTGACTTGATAGGACAAATGGTTCGTAGCCTTGATATCTACGCTTGTAGTTTATATCCACAAGGCCATGCTTGTCAATTTTCCAACCTTGATCTTGAATCGGATCGAACCATTCACACCTGAATAGCACGATATTAGCAGGTTCTGGGCCATAATTATATGTCAACTCCACAATCTCTCGTAAGATGCCAAAAAAATCATTGCCCGGATTGACGTCTTTGTAGTTTGTAGATTTGATACACAAACCACTGTTTTTCGTGGAATCAAGATCCAGAAAGCTGTCTCTGATAGGAGCATTTGTTGACTTGAACCTGAACCCATTCACACAGAAACTTGGCCATATTTTTACGGCAGTAATTGGTCCCTTGGCTAGAGTCCTAATAGATTCAGTCTCGGGTGATATTAGACGATCGACCTAAATACCAAAGTAGCGATAGTAAGTTATTTGTTTTGCAAGTGCAGAAATAAAAAGTAATTACCAAGCATCTTACATATGCGCTCAACCAAGAAGAAAAATGGCATCTCATATCTTGTTCTACTTCTTCGTCTGTTATGTAGGGTCTAACCGACCTCAACTCATCATTATATGTGCTAAAAAACAATGAAGCAACTGCTGATTAGTAGCATAATAGTATCTTATACTATTATATTGAGATGATGTAAACGTGGACGTATTAATTACTTACCCCTCTAGCTTCTCCACTTCATCCTCGTCGCAATTGAGTAATATATACAATTGAGCAGCCCTTAGCTCATCGTCATTCAAATATTTCTTCTTCATTTTTCCTGAGGGCTTTCCGGATGCATTGAATACTTTGAGTATTGCATCATTAGATTCCTGATATGCGTCGTCGTTTCTGGGAGCTTTCGTCCTATTAGTAGCAACATGCGGTTTGAAATACGTCGAGCAAAAGTTTGTAATCTCCTCGAGAACATAAGCTTCACAAATAGAGCCTTCAACCCGTGCCTTATTTTTCACCTTTCTCTTTAGGTGATTCAGATGGCGCTCGAAGGGGTACATCCACCGATAACCGACAGGACCACCAACACGTGCCTCATAGGAAAGATGAATTGGCAAATGCTCCATAGAGTCGAAGAATCCAGGAGAAAACACCTTCTCGAGCTTACGTAGTGTTACCGCAATGTCCCTCTCTTGCTTTTCTAGACGATCGACGAGCAACTTAGTACAACAAAGATCTCTGAAAAATATGCTCAGCTCTGTCAATGGGTCCCAAACGACCTGCGGTAAGAATTCCCGAAATGCAATCGGAATTAACCTCTCCATGAATACGTGACAATCATGGCTCTTCATACCTACTAGTTTGTTCTCCTTGAGGTCGACGCATCTTTTCAAGTTCGACACGTACCCGTCTGGAAACTTGAGACCCTGAATCCACCTACAAAGTCTACCTTTATCCTCTTTATCCAGTGAAAAAACTAACTTAGGTTGCTTTGACTTTCCATTCCCCTCCTCTATCAAATGCAATGCAGGACGTCTACATATGTCTTCTAAGTCCAACCTGGCCTTCGGATTATCTTTCGTCTTCCCCTTTACATCAATTACAGTATTAATTATGTTATCAAACACATTCTTCTCGATATGCATGACATCAAGGTTATGTCTGAATAGATTGGTGCTCCAATATGGCAGATCCCAGAATATACTCCTCTTCGTCCAGTTATGGGTGCGACCAAATCCGTCACACTTGTACCCCTTAGCAGGCTCTTCGATAGCACTTGGTAAATCTTTTACCTCTTCCCATATCGTGCATCCGGGCCACCTTGGCGGTGGATTGGCCTTCTCCACAACTCCCGCACGAAAAGCATTCCGATTCCTCCGGTACGGATGATCCTTCGGCAAAAATTGTCGATGACAATCGAAGAAGCACGGTTTGCCTCCGTGTTTCAAACGGAAAGCCTGAGATCGGTCCATGCAATACGGACATGAGAGACGACCATGGGTGCTCCATCCCGATAACATTCCATAGGCCGGAAAGTCGTTGATGGTCCACATAAGTGCTGCCCTCATCTGAAAATTCTGCTTCCTAGAAACATCGTACGTGTTGGCACCTACTTCCCACAGCTGATTCAACTCAACTATCAAAGGCTGTAAATACACATCGATGTTCCTCTTCGGATTGTTCGGACCCGGGATAATAACGGTTAGGAACATATACGGAGTCTTCATGCACATCCAAGGCGGTAGATTGTACGGAGTGACGATCACAGGCCAACACGAATACTGGGAGCCCAAAAGTCCGAATGGGGTAAAACCGTCAGAGCAGAGCCCCAATCTGACATTACGTGCTTCCTCGGCAAAATGTGGATACTCTCGATCAAAGTGCTTCCATGCTTCTCCATCGGATGGATGATCCAATACTCCTTCGATCTGTTTTCGCCTGTGCCAACTCATGTTTTCTGCAGTCTCCTTAACCATAAACAACCGCTGCAACCGCGACGTCAAAGGCAAGTAGTGCATCGAATCGGTAGGCTTCCTTGCACCGACAGACTTTCCTCTAACAGTGGCCTTGTAGCGATCAGCACCACAGAATCTGCACGCATCTTCATCCTTGTCGTCTTTGTAGTACAACATGTACCCGTTGTGACATGCATCGATTTTCTCGTATCCCATCCAAAGCGATCTCACCATCCTCTTAGATCGATAGAAGTCTTTAGGCAACTTTGCACCCTCGGGCAAGATCTCTATAATCAAATCGAGCAGTCGATTATAGCATTCTTGCGACATGTTAAAATCGGACTTGATGCTCAATAATCTTGTAACCACCTCCAACGGTGAATGATCCTCACAACCAGGATATAGTGGACTCCTTGCATTCTCAAGCAACTCCATAAACTTTGCAGCATCGGCATTCGGTGCCTCCTCAGCTGCATCATAATTGTCCGGATTGAAACTCGGTCCCGCCGCATCATAATTGTCAGGATTGAAACTAGGCCCCACCGCATCATAAACCATGTTCACCAACCCGTCGTCGTAAGCATCGTGGTCTTGGACATCCATATACGGCTCCACATAGGGCTCCGACTCCGATGCTAGAGATACAAGTTCTCCGTGCGCGGTCCACTGATAGTAATTCGGCGTAAAGCCCTTCGAGTATAAATGATACGTAACTTCCACTTCTGGATGATATTTCCTGTTGCGACATCTCACACACGGACACTTAATTTTGGTACCGTCCATGTACTGATGGAACGCCTTGGCGAACTGCAGGAACTGCTGTACACCCTCAATGAATTCATCCCGCACACCGCACATGTCATCAGGATGACGGTTGTACATCCACGAACGATGACGCAGATAGTAATTCATATCCATTTCTAGATACTTCTGCAAAAATGACAGTATGTATCATATAAATCATTACATACAGTGGTTTATCACCTAGCTTCATAACTTAACCGTACTATAAAAATCATATCTGATATAATACATACTTTCATTTATCAAAGTCTAAAATAAGCAATATTCATGCTAACCCATCTTAAACCAACTAACCAATACCTGGACACTAAGCTAACTAAAACTAGTATACATAGCTCACTAAATGCAACTGAAAACGGATACTGATACAGTGGGACTTGTTGATACTTACTGATACATGGTTGCTGAAATGACACAGTGCTGATGGTTTTCCTCTTCGGTTGCCTGCTCACTGTTGCAGACCTCCTTCTCACTGCCCACTACAAGGCTCGAGCATGCCATCCCGCTTATTCTAGATACCATCTTAGTACACTCCTATCTAACATCTCTAAACATCACTAACCTACATATCTATATATATCCTATTAACACTTGACTTTATACCTTGTCTGCATCAACTCCTACAATTGCCTGTACTGATACCTCACACAGTCCCTGATACGTATCAGTGTATAAGTACTGATGACTGATACCAAACTGAAACTGAGATGCACTAAGGCATGCCTCTGCACTGCCTAGGGACTGCCCCCAAGCCTAACTGACAGGCACCATTTGGGTGCACTGCTGTAGTGCCCCATGCCAGAGCCCCAAGTCTGTGTCCATGTGATATTAGTGTCTGTGTCCATGTGATATTAGTGTCTGTCTGTGTCCATGTGATATTAGTGTCTGTGTCCATGTCAAAAAACTTAATCCTAACCCTAGGTCCTTATCAGTGTCTGTGTCAGTGTGGGTGTGTGTCATGTCGTGTCTGTGTCACCATCTGTGTGTGTGTGTCGTGTCTGTGTCAGTATCACATGTGTTCTGAGAGAGAGAGAGAGAGAGAGAGTTAGGCTTTACCTAGAGCTCGAGGAAGAGGAGGGGGATGCCGGAGTAGCCGCGGGGGAGGTCGACGGAGCAGGCGCTCGACGGAGCGGGGGGGGGGGGGGGCGGGGGAAATTTTGTTTCGTTTCGAAATTTTAACACATGGGGAAAAATGAAACCGAGCCCTAATTAACCAAATTTTAGCGACGTTTAGCGACGTCAAATAAGGACGTCGCTAAATTAAATTATAGCGACGTTACGGTCGTCGCTAAACACGTTGCTAAATATTTCTAATATAAACGTCGCTATTTGCGTCGCTAAACGTCGCTAACTTAGATATATTAGCGACGTTTAGCGACCAAAATTGAACTTATAGCGACTAATCTTATAAAAACTGAACATAAGTCGCTAAACGTCGTTAAATGTCGCCAATTAGCGACGTCTACCGACGTTTTACATGGAGTCGCTAAATTAGCGACGTTTTTACCTGGAGTCGCTAAAAAACGTCGCTAATCCCGCTTATTCTAGTAGTGAAAGCTAAAACACACACACACACACACACACACACACACATATATATATATATATATATATATATATATATATATATATATATATATATATACACACACACTTAAAACTTATATATATGAGAATTAGGGTTAGGGTTTACCTAATCGAGGAGGGGGGCTGACTGATCGGAGAGCCGAAGGCGGAGGGAGAGTCGGAGCACAGAGGGGGGAGCCGGAGCACAGAGGGAGGGAGCCGGAGCATATAGGGGAGAGAGCCAGTGGGGGGGGTAGGGTCGGGGGGAGGAGGAGGAGGGGGGGGTACTTCGCCGGAGAAGGGGGGTAGGGGGTACTTCGCTGGAGGGGGGGGTACGGGGGTACTTCGCCGAAGGGAGGGTTCAAAATTTTAGGATGAGAGAATGGGGAGAAATGAAACCCTGAACCCTATATTAAAAAGTTTAACGACGTCATAAATAAACGTTGCTAAATGTCGCTAATCAAAAAAATTAGCGACGTCATCAATATACGTCGCTAAACGTCGCTAATTAAAATTTTTATGACGTTAGAGACATCACTAAATATGCCGCTAAAAATAAATAAAAAGTAACATCGGTAAATACGTCGCTAAACATCGCTAAATCATAAAAATCGAAGTACAGTCACTAAACGTCACTATGTGCAATAGCGACGTTTATTTTAGGAGTCGCTCAAGTCTTTAATATTAGCGACGTTTATTTTAGGAGTCGCTCAAGTCTTTAATATTAGCGACGTTATATTATGATGTCGCTAAAACGTCGTTATTTTATCATATTTTGGTAGTGTAATAGATGAACGATCAAGTTAGAAAAATTACTTTGGTACAAGCTCGATTAAGGATTGCAACGTAAATCACTTGAAAGTGAGCTAAGTTTTACACCCTTTCTTCGCAAGGCCTTAGGAAAAGGACTATTGATTATGTTTTGTTTATTAATTCTATTACAAAGATTTTATTTCGTGTGACCCTAATGTTCTCCCCATTCCCATGGTGAAAACCTAACAATCACAAACAAGTCCTAACTATTATTATCTTAAGATATGAATTTTGGAGGGTGAGTTTTGATCTGAGTGCATTACAGTCACACCATGAACGAAGATTATATATTATACGGCATGAAAGAAGCGTGTGTTCTAAATCGTGTGTGTTGAAGGGCACGACACGATGCAAATATATCATACAAAAGAATAAATCGTCGAAGTGAATACCTTTGCTTTACAGATTAATCTTGACTTAAAGAATTTATGTTCTATTGCATGTCCTCGTGCATGTATCCTACATATCCTAAAATATATCCTAGCATCAGTCTTCTATCTTTTATTAAGTATTATTGTCGGACAAAACTAGTTCATTATAATATCTAGACTTAAGGTCGACTAGAAATTTTAATTTTTTGACAATATGTATTTGTAAACTCCCTAAAATTTTGTTTCTAAATAACAATTAGCTTCGTTATTACTAAGATCATATAATATTAAATATCAATGAATCTATCATTAAATCATAATATAAAATTATGTTGTTATCATGTTCATGGGAGCAACTTAAACCAGTAGCCCTCTTTATTTCCTTAATAACTAAATTTCCTTAAACCTGGCCAGTCCAAGGCCACAATTTAATTCACTACTCTTGCTGCCTATCAATACCCTTGTCCATTTCCTTCTCTCCTTCTTCCTTCCAATTAAATTCCTAAGTCCATCCCACCCGTTGTTAGCAATCACCCGAATAAAACTCATAATATACGCAAAACTTTTCGTATTTTTCAGAAACGTATAAGCGAATTTTAAGCATGTGAAATTTTAAACGTGTTTATGAATTATTAAAAAAATTGGCAAAAAAACGTGGTAGAAATATGTTCAATTAACCAAATTTGACAACATGTTTACGCATGTGAAGTTTCTAACCTCAATATTTCTATTTGAAAATTATTTGACCGAATTGTTTAACGTATTTTACTTGCGCTATGTCGATTTATACTCGTATTTTTGTTTGTTTGTCGAATTGCTAAAGGATCCCACCGTCCTTATTTTCGATTCATCAATTGCTCCTTAAATCTGGGCCTAAATCAAAGCTTTCCTTCATTTCCTACCAACCCAATACTCAGCAGCCTAGAACTTGATTCCCATTTACTTTCCTTTTTACTAAGCCCAAGCCAAGGCTCTACTTCCATTCTCCCCTCGGTATTACACCAAGCAGCAGCAACCTAGATACCCTATGGAATCACTGTTCCATCAAGGGAACTGTAGCCGCCATACTCACTTTGGAGCCTCTTCCTCAAACTTTTTTTTTTGTTTTTCCCTTTCTTTCCCCCATCGTCTTCAACCATCCTTCCTCCTTCACCATTCTCAGCTTCATCACCTCGTACACATACAACAACCCCAACCTCGACCCCGCCTAAACGCCTTCCGGTTTGGCCTTGGATACCAAGGCGGCACCTCGCCCAGCCCATCCTCCTCACCAAGCCGAGCCACCACCATCTCCAGTGTAGCCCTCTCGTCCCGCCACTCCCTTACTTCCACAGCTCCATCCTCATCATCATCGTCTCTTCACCGCGTCGAGCACAACTTCTGCACGCACCACCCAGACGCCGGCGTTGAGGCCGCCGCGCTCCAACGACCTCGCTCCCAGGTTCGCCGCGGGACCGACCGGATCGCTCTTCCTCGATGCTTGCCGCGGTGAAGACGACTCTGTTCGAGCTCCTCCGGAACTGGACCAGAGCCGACCAGACACCCCACCCTCTCTTCCTTCCTGAGTCCAAGTGAGCCTCTCTTTCCTCTTCTCTGTATGAGTAGGGATTGTGGGGATAAATTTCCGGTATTCACCCATTTAAATGGTTGGACCCGTGGGCCTGTAAAAACGGGATCCACGTAGCATCGTTGTTATCCTTAGGGCCAACGAATTATCTAAACAAGAAATTTTCTTTGGAACCATGGCTTATTTAATGGGTCCCCATCGAAATCAATAAAATCTTAATTTGTTATGAGTTCATGAACCACGTAATCCCTTGTTGCTAGAATGTGACAATGTTCCACTAACCCATAGGAAAGAAGAGTCGTGCTCTAGTTGTGAATTGATTGAGGCAGAAGAAAGTTGCTTGGGTTCATAAATATAGGAGTATTTTCTTAAACCCCTAATTAAAAATGGTATTTGCAACACACCCTCTTTACTATAAAACTATAAAGTTAGCCAATGGCTAAGTAAATAGTGTATAAATAAATTTATATATAATTTTATGATATTCTTGTAGAATAACCAGTCTCGTGGACAAAACAATTATAGGTAAATGCCCTAGTACTAAATACATGTTTATCTATGTAGATGGCTAATTTTATATATTTATATGATTTGTATAAACTCGATATATATGTATATATGTTAAGAACATTAACTAATATAAATATGTTACCCATATTTCTTGTTATATATGAGTTATATATAGATATGTTAAATATCCTTGCTAAATATATATGTTATATATTCTTTATATATATATATATATATATATATAAAAGATTTTATATATGTATACAAATCCTTTTATATGATCTATATAATTGGTAACTATTTTCGCATGTTTATACATGTTTACGTGTTTTATATATCCTAAAGCTATATATATGAGGTTACATATTCACAAATTTATACAATTATAATTATATAAAAATTTCTATATACACCTATATTCATGTATATAAGGTTATACCTATAAGATGTATGCAATTATTTTCATGTGAGAACTTAATTGTCCATATTTTTATGAGTTAAAATATCTATATCTATATTATAGATTGTATGAAAGAACTATCTTCATAAGTAAATCTAATACGGACTTTGCTTAGATACATAAATGGATAAGTGATTCTTGGTTATTTGATTTGGACCCTGGTAGATTCCTTGTGGACCGTAGCAGTATTAGCTCGTACCTAGGCATGGATCATACAATGTGCTTGTAGTCTTAACAACATTGGACAACACCAGGCAAGTATACATTGTCTATTGATTTACAGTATTTACATGCATATTTTTCTTACCAGTCATTTACTTTGGATATACTGCTACATGTTTTACATGTTCTTTACCTGTATGGTTACATAATTATTCCTGCTGACACATAGACATTATACACGGATTCACATTGTATGACATGCTAGGCGACCCATATATGATCATTATCGTTTACTTGATGATGGACTTGTTTGTATACATGTTGTTCGGACTTATCACCTGTGCACTTGAACCGCACCTGCGCTCACCAACTCACCACTTAATTCTCTCAAAGGGACATTAAATGGTGCCCAGGAGGCTCGAATCCACAACCTCCTGGGTAATATGCATCGGTCTTAACCACTAGGCTAGGCGTCATTTGCATATATATATATATATATATATATATATATATATATATATATATATATATATATAACACAGCCAAAGGAGGGACTCTCTTTTTAGGTCCCTCCTCTTTTTGAGTCTCTATCGACTGTCCATCTATTTTATCTCTTCCATCGCATCGTACCTCTCTCTCTCTCTCTCCTCATTTATCAGGTAATACCTCGAAAAATATTTAATTTATTTTCTAATATTTCTTAAATGATTTCTAATTGATTCATGTTCTAATTGATTTTACCCTTATTTACTCTTAGATGACTAGATTTATTTTCTCATAGATAGAATGAAATTATTTGCTAGTATAACATTCTTCGATTAAGAAAATATGAAAAATATGAAGTCAAAGAAAATTAGTGGTTGGAAATAAAATATTTTTTAATCTTGTTTTCCCTTGAGGGAGAAAATAATATTTAATAATCATAAAAACCTAGGATGTCAAGGTTCGAGTATGGGTTTTAAGATACACTTGAATCTCCTCGATCAAATTGTCAAAATTGATCAAAAAGGCTCTGTATGACCTAGCTAGAATGATCGTGAAGTTTAAGATTCTTATTATATTAGGTTGAAATGGACACTTTAATGCCAATGATATTTTGAATTGAATGAAAAAAAGAGCAACTACAATAGGAAAATTAGAATAGACAACCAAGACTAGGTATAGAAAATAGAATTTGTGACTAAATTATGCAATTTTTTTCGTCTATATTTTTATAATTTTTTGGGATTAAAAATTTATTAGTCGATTTTGACCCCATTGCACGCAAATTCTGGCTATGCCACTGTATCCACCATTCAAAAGTCAACATGAGAACAAAAACTAGGGAATAGCACAAACTTGCAATCCTGCATGGCAGTAGTGAAGCAGACCGAGAATATTGCCAGAAACAAACTAGCCAACTTGCCATAGGGACTGTGTGTTTCAAACGAATTATCAAAAATACACGTTATTGCCTTATGTATTCCACAAAGTAGGAACGCACAACATCACGTCCGGCACACGATTTTTGACTTTACGGGGTCGGGTGGTATCAAAGCCCTACACATTCATCATTGCCACATGGTTTGATTTAAACTCAGAGGAGTCACCATACTCATCACTGTCTAAATCTAAGTTAATATGTTTATTACCTCCATCTATTTCACAAAAGTGAGAGGGAAAGCCATTAATCTAAGCTTTTATTTAAGGACAAAACCATATGGCTTGAAGAAATCATATTTCTATTCATAATTGCCATATGGTTTAATATAGACTCAGAGGAGTCACCATACTCATCATTGGCTAAATCTAAGTTAATATGTTGATTACCTCCATACATTTCACAAAAGCAAGGGGACACAATCCATGCTTCTATGTTCAGCAAGGTGGTTGAGAGTGTTCCATTGGATTAATAACATTCCTACTAATAGAAGATATATAAGAAAAAGAAATATTGATTTATAACTAATCAACCACCCCAGTGAACAGTTGCCAAGCTTATCAGAGTCCAAATCTATCAACATGATCCCTCTGCAGCCTCTCCCCTTACCGCCAACCACCGACATGACCAGATTATTTGCTTCCCCTGGTCCCTTTGCTACTACATTCACGCCATGACCCAAACAAATCAGTTAAGGAAAAAAAACAAAAAACAATTCAATACACCAAAAAAGAATAGAATTAGGGCAACAACAAAATGAACCTACTTTTATGACATGCTTTTCAAAAGAATCAAATGTCTCAGAGAGAGATCGATCCACATCAAATGTATACAAAATTCCTCCTTTAATAAAAATAGAACCTTAAATAATTTTATGCATTCCTCCTTTCCCAAAAAAATAAAATAAAAGTAGAACCACAAATAATTTATGCTATTACGATAAGAGTTGATGTTAGAAAGGGGGGGGGGGGGGGGGGGGGGACGAGCCAAGAAATTGTTATACCAAAAAATTAGTAATATTTCTGATATTTGGATTATATAGGATTATATATTAGTATAGATATATAAAAATCCTAATCGATTTTAGTAAAATAAGCCTTCATTTGAACCTATCCTATATCTTTTAGTGTATGCTTGGATTGAGGGTGAAGAGACATAAGTGAGGGAAAAAAATCATGTTTGGTTTACGAATAGGGGTTTAGAAGGAAAAATCATAGAGGGTTAAGTGAGAAAAAGTTTAACCTTGTTTTGTCTATTTTTTTCAACCTCTAAATCGGAAGTTTAACAAGACGAAGTGAGTATTTGTTGTTTGAAAAGCCGTAAATACCCTCTTTCTTTTTTGACCAGTTTCAATTAAAAAATAAATCAAATCAAATTTTATGTTACATGTAATAAATGTATTTTTATAACTATTGTATTTTTATTAATCTTCCTTACATTCAAAATCTCAAATTCAAATAAGAGTTATTAAACACACCCCACTTAACTCTCCCTCAAATCCAAACAAAATTATATGTAATAAATCTCCTCCCCTCACTTAATTTTTCTCTACTTAACCTCACTTAAATCTTTTTTTTATATCCGTCAATCCAAGCAGACACTTAGATTATACTTTTAGAGAATATTCCAATGCATATCCATAGATCATCAGCAGACTATTCTACCACTACATTACGCATTATCACCTTTAAATCAAAACCATATCCTAAAGCCTCCACCCTTACTTCAATTATATGGCAACCACCGACCCACACAACTCCTAATGTAAATCCTAAGGTACCCTTCCCTTCCTAACTGCCTATCCATCCACTTTCTATTCTCTACACGCCAAGGCCCAACATCACCCCTTCTCCGACATCGCGGTTGCCACCACCCCCCTCTCGAGCAGCATCCTCTTCTCTTCAAGCCCTACTCGACACCAACACACTCTCGCCTCGCCTTCATCCACGCCCACTGCTTGCCATGACCGCTTCTATTAGAGCAGACTCCTTGCCATCCGCAGGCCAGCGCGCTCTTCCAGTCCTGACTAGAGACACTGCCACCATCGCCTCGTCGCAAGTCTTATCTCCCCTTCGCAGCGACCCAGACAAGCCATATCCCCTCTCCGTCGTCCGGCCGACAGTCCAACCTCCCTATCACACGTTCAACAACACTTTCTACACCACCATCCAGCCGACCCCTACATCGTCGTCTCCGCGTGACCATCCCAGATCGACCGAGCACCAACCCGCCTTGCGCCTCCACTTCCTTGGCCCTCTTGACGAACCCACAGCCCTGAGCCCCCACCGCCCAGTAGTGTAGCCAGGATAGGAGATGCAATATTTACTATTATAATAATAATAAATTATAATAACACATTTATAATCTCAAAAATATTATATATTAATATCAAATGTCATAAACTATCGGATCAGAATATGCCAATCCGTATCGGTATCGACTGTATCGGATCGGTATCGACCGTTACTGCAAACTATGATAGCAAGTTCACCAAGTCTAACTTGGGCGGTCCGCCATGTCTTATCAGAATCATAACTCTAAAAGTGTAAAGTAAACTCATACTCTTATATAGCTAACATAAGCACATCAACCGATATCGAAAATCGACCCCTTTACTAAACACTAGTAAATACACGTGCGTTGCATGTAAAACAAATTTTTTTAATGTTATTATAAAATAGTTTAAATATTTAAATATATTTTAATTATAATTTGTTATGGATATATTTTTACTCTTTATAAAAAAAAATCTTGAATATGCTTGCCGTCTAAGCTGTACGTAGATCCTCACGCAATTAAAAATAAAAAAATAAATAAGTTTTAACTGATTGTTTAACTACATAATATTTTATAACTATAGTCAAAACATCTCTTCTAGCTCATGTGGTTTAGGTATGAGGCATTCTCCTTGATTGATCAAGTTCGAATATACATGACGTTATTTATAACACTACCAGAATAAGTCAAGTCAAATTAGCGACGGCTGGAAACGTCGCTAAATGGCCTAAAAACGTCGCTAAAAAATTTAGCGACATAATTAGCGACGTTTCAATGAAGTCGCGTTTAAGCTAGTCGTTGACATAAAAAATATCACAAAACGTCGCTATAGTGACCTTTTCTAGCGACGTATTTATGTCGCTAATATTTTTCATATTAGCGACGCAACGTCGCTAAATTAGCGACGTATTTTTTGTCGCTATACGTCGCTAAATTTTTTTATTTAGCGACGTTTTGCAACACATTTAGCGATGTTTTATTGACCTGGCAAATACTGTCATGTCAGCAATTTAGCGACATTCAACGACGTATTTAGCGACATTCAACGACGTATTTAGCGACATTCAACGACGTATTTAGCGACGTGTATAAATGTCACTAAACGTTGCTAAATTTTCAGTGAAAAAAAAATATAAAATGGTTTCCAAACTTGTTGATCTGTGCACTGATACACATAGTCCTAGCACTGATACTTCTTCGTTCAACTCTGTATCCTGGATACTCATATTGTAGTGTATCAGTGCTAGGACTAGGAGTTGCCTATAAGAGACCCAACTTGTTGATCCGTCCATGTCCTACTTAATATTGTAAGGACTGAAGTATGACAAAATAGTGCTTCAGGGATCAGATAAAGGATAAAGAGTGTGATGCTGTCCGGAGAGGCTTCGATTTTCCCAGTACTTATTGGAAAAGACTAAACAAACTATTATTTGTACATAAGTTGGCTGGTATATGTGAATAAGAAAAAGAAATATCACTCAAGATATTCTTGAAAGGTACAAGCTTTCTTGATCTTTACAGTGAAAATCTTTCATATTTGAAAGGAAAGAGAACAAGGCAGCTGTCATAGCAGTAAAATATACCCTTTAGATGATGACTGAGAGCAAGTTCAGGTTTCTGCTTTAGGTTACGATGTGCCTCATTTATTAAGTTGTGTATGATGGAAAAAGAATATTTAATGATGTAAACTGGATCTCAAAGATGAACAACTTTGATCATTGAAAGTCTAAAAAATAAGGTTAACAAACATGAAAATAATATTTCCAGCAGCCAACATATTTACCAGGATGATATCAATATAGCGTTACATCTTTTGCAGTTTTGAGAAACTGTCAAGGTCATCATTGTTAAGAGCTTCGATGTCAGCAATATCACCATCACCATCCTCTTCCATGTCTCCTGCATCAGCATCCTCTTCATCCTAACAAACAACTTCAACATTAAAATGTGATTGTTGCCAAACAAATATGGAAATATTTACATATTTATTGAACAGAAGAGACGAGAGTGTCAACGAATACAACTACCATTTCTTCCATTGGAAAATCTAAGATATATAAGGACCAATGATATTATAATGATAGTATAAATACTTACAAGAAGATGAGCTTAATTGTCAGACAAATCATCATGGTCAGCCAAGAACAAATCAACAAGGTTGGCCTGAAAAAGACGAAAAATAACAGTTAATATTAGTATTTAGGAAAAAAAAAGAAGAAGTCAGATATTAATAAATTATTGAACTTCTACTACCCTCAGTAGCACCTCCAAGGGAAAACGAAGATATCCATGTTTCCTCGAATATAACCCACACGTATACGAAAATGATAAATAATTGTTCTAGACAAAGAAAGTAAATACATTACCATCGATATCCTGTCCTTAAATATGCTCAAAACAGCAACTCGGCAATATCCAGTGTTGAACCTACAAAATAGGATAGTGCCATATCAGGAAACCAGACCTTGGTACATATAATAAAATCAAATACCAAAATTTATCAACTAGACAATAAAAAATATAATGTCGAGGTACCTTGGTTATAAATTTATTTTTATGCCCAATGGTCATAGTGAAACATAGCAATAAGAAAAACAACAATTAAAAATAAATGACCAATATAACCACTTAGCTCGCACAAGCACGAAAACTTTAGCCTTCTGGTCATCCAGTAGCCTGTACTCGTCCCAGGAGTACTTCCATGTCGTATCATCGACGGAGTCGGAGATGCTAAAGATAGGTACACTGGAGTACTCTGCGACGAGAATCCGGAACCAGTAGCCTGTACCGGAGGAGCACTCCGTCTAGAGGATCGACCTCCGAACGATCCGTGTCGTCCGGCCATACCCGATAATAACATATGATGATAAAACAAATACACAAACTTATAATAGTTCATAAAAATAGACAGACCCGGAGCAACCCTCCGTTGAATTTTCTGGGTACGAAATATCATAAAAGTATATGAAATATCACAGTCACATAATAAACACAAAATAAAAGTATCACAGTCACAAAAAGCACAATATAAAAGTATCACAGTCACACAATAAGCACAATAAAAGTATCACACTCACACCATAAGTCTTATCCAATTTCTCAATCTCTCAAGAAAATCCAATACGCCGGGGCAGAACCCAGTCCCTCAGATACTTCGCATAAGCAGCGTTTAGGTGATCAATCTCCGCTATAGGTGCTGGGTGACTGGAACTCCCCCTCTGAGCTGGTGCCTGCCCAACAGTAGGAGGTACCACTTCCTCCTTAACAGTAGAAGTTGCCACTTCCTCCTTAACAAACGCTTCCAATTTAACAGTAGGAGGTGTCACTTCCTCCTTAACAGTCACTTCCTCCTTAACAGTAGGAGGTACCACTCTCAAGCGACGTGCACGTGCTCGGGTCATGGATATCATCTAGTAAGATAGATGAAAACAAAGAATATAATTGATAACAGATATAAATATATGTATCAATATAGTTAAAATAGATGTTACATTACACATTAAAAATAAAGTACATGGCTAGAGTTCTAAATGAATTTCATTTTATTTTCAATTCTCTTTTGAAAATTCATCTTCTACATTTTTCTCGTCCCCCTCTTCTTCCTCATCTTCACTTTCATCTACTTCGTCTTCCTCTTCGGATAATTCTACCTCTTCTATACGATTAGACGTGTAATGAGAAACTTTCGTTGAGTCCATATCTACAATATTTGTTACAATAGGTAGCTTATCCTCCTGATGTTAGTGTTAGTGTTAGTGTCCGCGTGTGTGTGTGTGTCCGAGTTAGGATTAGTATAGGGTTAGTATCCGCAGCACCGAGATATCCACACACACACACACCCTCACTACACTGTGCATAAGTGTGTACTGCACAACACCTCACTTGATACCCAAGACTGCGTCTAATTAACTCAGATAGGGTTAGGGTCTGTGTCGTGTCTCGGCTTTGGGATAGGGTCTGTGTCATGTCCTGTGTCGTATCATAACCAAATTGCTCCTCTCCCACACTACCTGTAGCACTTCTCATATAATCCAACATCCCGACCATATCCTATATATATAATATCAAAGGAACCCCCCAAATCAACGGCTATGAAGTATAAAGGTATAATCCATTATCCCGTCACTAATCCAACATCCCGTGTGCACTACACTTCTCATATAATCCAATATCCCGTCGCTAATTGGACAAAATTTAGTAGTGACTTGACACTTACACGCACACACAAAAACACACGCATACACATGAATACACACACACACACACAATTCTATACTCACAAGCCAAATTATATGATACTCAACAACATATGATACTAAATTCATAATAAAATCCTATCAAACAACTATATAACATATTTGTGGGTGTTGTATTATGTGTGTCCATGTGTGTGATACACTAGTGCAACCAAATTTTCTAATTATGCAACCAAACTTCCACACTAACTAGGGTGTGTCTCCATGTATGTCCAGGTGTGTCTCCATGTATGTCCGTGTCCACGTGTGTCCATATGTTCCTGTATGTGTCCTTGTCCATGCGTGTCTACATGTGTGTCCGTATTAGTACGAATCGTGTCATGTAGGGTTGTGTCTTGTGTGTGTGTTCATGTGTTCGGGTCCATGTGTCAGGGTTAGGGTTGTGTCCTATGTGTGTTTATGTGTCTTGATTGTGTCCAGTATGTGTGTGTGTGTCCTAGTTGCGTCCGGGTCTGGGTTAGGGTTTACCGAGCTGGGAGGAAGGGAGGAGGAGCGCCTGAGAGAGAGGTCGACGGAGGAGGACCACGCCGGAGGGGAGGAGCCGCGTCGGAGGGGGAGGAGCCGCGTTTGGGGTCGCCTGTGTCGGGGTTAGGGGACGAACACGGACGCGTCTGGGTGGGGAGCGAGGGAGGCGGTCGAGGTAGTGGGTGGGTCGCTGGAGCCGCAGAGGGTCGCCGGGGGAGGGTGGATCGCCGGTGGGGGCGCGTGGGAAACGAAAAGTTGGAGAAAGTTGGAGAAAAAAAATAAAAAGTCGAATAGATGAGGGAACCCTATATTCAGTAATTTAGCGACGTCCGCTCGAGACGTCGCTAATTGAAAAGTTTGCGACGTTAGAGACGTCGCTAAAAATGTCGTAAAAATAAAAAAGTAACGTCGGTAAATACGTCGCTAAATCATAAAAATCAGCAACGTTTAGCGACATTAAAGAAGCTTATAGCGACTATTCTTTAAAAAACCGAAGTACAGTCGCTAAAGCGTCGCTATGTGTTGCCAATAGCGACGTATAGCGACGTTTATTTTATGAGTCGCTCAAGTCTTTAATATTAGCGATACTTTATTTTGACGTCGCTAAAAATGTCGCTATTTTATCATATTTTGGTAGCGTAACAAATTTAATTGTTTTTAATAAATTTTTTACGTAATATTAATTTTTTAAATAAGTGGTGAAGGTTTACAAACGGCTTAGATGACTCAGTTTTGAACCATTTTGATGCCTCATTATAAGAGTAGAGATAAATAAAATACGAGAAATCCGACAAAACAATTTAACAAAAAACCTGTGGCAAATTTCATATTATTTTTTTCACAATGTTCCTTTAGATCTACGTAGCCCAGTCGCAGACTATCTCAAATGATATTTTTCTCATCCTATACTCAACCGACATGTACTATCAATATGATCCATGATTTCACCAATTCGAACTTGCTCACTCTACCATTTCGATATGTACTATCAATATAATCCATAATTTCACCAATTCCAACTTGCTCACTCTACCATTTCTTAACATTAGTCACATCATTCGATAAATTTGATCTTTTCACTAAGTAGAGCTAGAATGAGACAAAACCAATACACCCAATTGTCACACATAAAAAAATGTCAAGATCGAACCTTTCCTAACGGGTTTGAGGGTCATTGTCACTTCTCATTTCCTCTTCTTCTTCTCCAGGATTTTGGAGGGGTTGGGCTAGGGTTTTGTTGGTAGAAAATTAGGGTTTAAGAGAGGAGTTGGTCCGTGTGGCATGTCGGGTCTGTGTTGCGTCGAAGGATGCCCGGCTCTGGCGTAGTGTAAGCAAGGTCGAACAAAGGGCAGGCATGCGCGGGGTCGTCTGGAAGGGTCGATGGTTGTTTGGCCGCGGTAAGGTTAGGGGTATTGGTCCGAGAAGAGTTCGACAGTAGAAAAGAATGGTGAGATTGGGTTGAGAGATCTTATTTGCATATTGGGTGAGGAGAAAGATGGATTTTCTCTCCTTGTCCTCTCTTTCATGGAGGAGATGGATGTAGTGTAGAGGTGCTTTCAATATTTAGTTACCTCTTCTACTTTCAATAGGCCATTACTATCAGCTATAGTCTACACTTCCTTCAATAGGAACCTCTCCTTTCACGTTTGGAGAAGAGATGGATGTAGTCTACACTCTACACTAGACTATCACTATCAGCTGACAATGTAGCAAACAACTTGTACAACTTTCCTCTAATAATAACAATAAATTAGAATTCCATGGGGGCACAGCCACACCCCCTCGTCCCTATGTGGCTACGTCACTGCCACTGCCAGAGAACCCAGCCAGGAAGGAAGTATAAATTACCGCTTATGTAACACATGCATCAACCATTTAAATTTGGTAACTTTTCTCAAAACCCCCTATCAATTATAAATTGAAGACTCACCTAGTTAATTAATAATTTTAAATATTAAAGAATAATATTTTAGTAAACTATAAATATGTAGTTATAAAGATGAGAAATAATTATACAAAATAAGATAATAAAAGAAATATGATAATTATATACTAAATATAGTGGTAGATAGCAAATAAAAATAAATGTGAGCAAACAATATAGTTAAACTAAAATATATAGAAAAACAGCACAAATTGCATAGTATATAAGAAATTAAAAGTCAAAGTAGAATTGTGAGTTTAACGAGAGAAGGGTGAAGAACGGTAGAATAAACAGTTATAGTTAAAAGTAAGAAAGAAAATAAAGAAATGTAGAACTAAATTAATTAGAAGTAGTAATTTATATTTTTATATAGTAACCCTTCAAACATAGAAATTATGAGACAAAATTATTAGCCTTAACTAGGTTAAAATAATTAGATCCAATAACAACCTACCAAATACATATTCTGATTTCATTGCGCTTGTGTTTGTGATCTTGCAGGATTGATTATGGAATCCGACTAGATCGTAATTATGGGTAGATTATGGATCGCGTGATCTAGAGCTGTCAATTGCCTTATAGCCAGAAGGATCAAGCAAGTACCTATTTAATGCTATCATGTTAAAATTACCTTATATTGTCTCGTGATTCATCTATACATATTTACATTTCTTGTTATTCACTGTACACACGCGAGAGGAGAGCATTTTTATTCTTGTTTTTACTTGTATTAGTGTATCGATACCATGATCGTGTATCCTTAACCATTATCATGATAGTATTATCGTGATTGTGAGATTGGAACTACGGGGGAAGGTACAGTCACTAGGCACTTGGACATACACAATATCATGGTGTTCTCACATCCTAGGGAGAGTGTCCCGCCTTATCGTTATCATATCGTGTTATTGTTTAAACCAAAAGTCGTCCACATGTTGAAAGTTGTGCTTCCAAAGACACATGAGCACTCACTGTATAGTTTTGAGTTTTATTAGTTTCATCTTGCTTCTTGATATTTGTTACTACCAACTCCCATCGTTATATGTCTTACTTATTCACATCGTAAATATTTCTATTGATTATCTGATTCTCATGTTTAGTATTACTGCAAACAAAATATAATGGCCCATAGCCATTTGCCAAGCCAAGTTAGCGGCTTCTTGGCCCAACAAAGACACAAAGGTATATCGATATTTTACCGACAATATGTCGCTGGCTTAGGAAAAATAGTTTTTGGTATACCAGTCTATGTGCGGGTCCTAGCCAGGGTCTACAACAATGTCGAGCGTCTCTAAAAGTCTAGGTAGTCTACTAGACTTCGATTACTCAAGTAATACATTAAAACATTAAGTGTTACATAGGTCGTTAATCCGATTTTATTTATCGATCATCACACGAGGGACATGTTCCTATGATTTTTGAGGCATGAAAACCAAAAATGAGAAAATTATGTGAATGGAAGAAATCTATACTAGCTGTGCTAAAAGTATAAAGGATGTGAGTTCGTGATTTTGAGTATGGAAAAACCAAGTATAAACAGGAATAAACAAAAGGTTAATTAGTGTTTAAACCCTGGATTTATACCACTTTAGAGTTTAAGCTCTAACATGTCCTATTAGAAAGTTTGGACCTAGTTTTTTATTTTTTATTTATTTTTTCCATTATACCCTCTCTCCCATGACTGGTAATGAAATTTGTTATATAGGCTAGGGAGGTTATAATGGGAAAAATAAAATAAAACAAAAAAAAGGTCCAGAGTCCAAACTTTCCAATTGGACATGTCAGGTTTTAAATTCTAAGTTGGTATAAAATCCAGGGTCTAAATGCTAATTAGCCCTAAACAAAATACGAAAAACAAAAATAAAACCAATACTCGAGTATCCTTGGAACATACTTGATAAAGGTTGGAAATGATTAATAACCAATAAAAGTTAACTAACATAAGAACAATAATATAAAAGTAAAAACAATGAGAGTGTCAAGGATAGAAGAAGTCATAGATAAACTCAAGGATTTATACTTAGTATCCTTATGATAGGCAGTCCAGCTCATGAGCACTTTTTTGCCTAATCAAAATTTTCACTACCATTCTGTTACAACCCACAAAAATTGGTGTCCTCCCTCTCTTACATACGACCTCACATTTTCCATGTTTTTCAAGAGTATGTTCTCTCATATACTTTCCATATAAAGGAATCCGCCTTTACAAGAAATTAGTTGATGATCTTCTCAAACAATAATATGAAGATCTACTATGTAGCATAAATCTTACATAAGTAGAAATAGAATAAGTGGAGGATTTAAGTGGAAGATTTGGGTAAATGGTGAGTTATTCTTAAGTGGATACATAAGTTAGGTTTGGAAGAAATTTTATCAAATGTTCTTAATAATCCATACCATCTATCAAGTCAAAACTCACCTATATGTCACTAATTTTAGTTCTGAATCATCCAAGTGAAGATCTACAAAGAAATGTTGCACATACAACAATCAAATTGGATGGTCCGACGAGCCATCCGCTACTTTTAGAAAAATAAAATTTCAAAATCAAACTGGTACTAAGGATGGTCGGGCGGATGGTCTATCAAAACATCTACACAGATGGTCCGTGCATCATCAACCCACATTTCCAGACTGTAGAATCAACCAACATCATTTAACTTAAAATATTATTTTGACCTATCTATGATTGGAATTAGGAAATAGTTATTTGACGTGTTTGGAGTAAAATTCCTAGCCCAACTAGAATTAGGTAAAATTAAGTTTTGTATCTCATGGTATGGATTATTTAGTGAGAATGTGTCAGATTGGACAAACCTCCTATAAAGATATTTGGTATTTTAGAAAATATATGAACACATTACATAGGTGATATTTTCCATTTGAATTCTAGTTAGTGAGATTTTTCTTTAAATTCTAGTTTCTAAATAATCAAACTGTGTTGAAAAAAATATTATTTCTAGCTTGAGATATGACTGAAACATTACATAGGTGTCATGATATACTAGGTCAAACACATGCATGTCCTAGAGTTTTGAGTTTGTAAAACCATATGAAAAGTACATCGCCCAACTCTAACATTCCTATCTTTCTAGTGGTTTGCCTATATATTCTAAGGTTTCCTAGTGTCATGCTATGCTCCCATTTTACACATTTTCACTAAGTGTCACATCGCTTATTTCACTCGACACGACACCTAATATTGATATTTTTACAAAATCTTCAATTGAACTTTGGCGTGTCCATGTCTTTGGATTCAAGTCATCATACCAACTTCAAGCTTTCTTTCTCTATCAGTCATTTACATGTGTCCATCATCTTGTACTTGATCAATCTTATATAATATAGGTTGATGATGATGCTTTTTATTATTGATTCAAGTCTCCACTAAACACACTTGACAAACTTGTAAGCAATACATGTTCAATATAGATAACATGTGTCATATATATGCATGTGATGTGATTGAAGTACATCTTTGAGATAAAAATAATACATATAAATATTAACTTAGTGATTTATTATCATTAAAATACTTAATTAAAATATGGGACTTATACCCTGATGATCAGCACAACGATAATGTAATCAATAGTTTTTCTATTCTCTCACAAAGAGACCAACTCCCTATTATTTATCCATCTTATCACGATGACTTTCTCCTATACTTATCTATGTTTTTTGTTTTCTCTTTATGAACTCATCCCTGGCTTCGTCCACGATGACTTCCCGACGTCATCTTCTTCTTCTCTTTCTGAGTTCATAGGTGAACTCCGCTATACAATTATCACTCTTAGTAAGGGCCCCAACTATATGGAGTGGGAACATTCCATTCAATGGGCTCCAAATAGCTGTTGTTTGTCTTATCATCTAATGGATCCACCCACCGTTCCTACAAGGCGATTTACCTCCAAAATGATGATCATGTTCCATCTTGATTGACCAACTGTATGGAGGCGTTGTACTGTCAAATGGTTATGTATTTATCTTCTGTGAAGAAAACATAGGAACCCTTAAGTACCTCTACTCTTTTAAAGGGTAGCCTCCATCGTCTATGTTATATCTTTCAAAAGCTTGCTACTTTTGATCCAAGGCAATTTAGCTCCAAATTATGATTGCATTTCTTCTTGGTTGACCAACTCCATGGAAGCTTTGTACTATCAAATGGTTATGTATCTATCTTCTGCGAAGGAAACATAGGATCACTCAAGTACAAGTACCCGTACTCTTTAAAGGGTAGCCTCCAACTTCTATGCTATATCTTTCAGGAGCTTGGTACTTTTGATCCCGTGGGCGACATCACTTCCTTTGTGATTAGGTATCAATTCAGGAGTGGCTTCTTCATTAACCTTTCACTATATGCCTTACTATTCAGAGATCGTAATGTGAGGCACTTGTTGGGACATTATTCCTATCTCGACTATCGTCTTTATATAGCCTGCTCCACTTTTCTCCTTAAAGTAATCCTAGTCTTACTAGTGTTTTCGCAAATATTATGCGATTCCTCCTCCAGGGCGCTTTGTTGCTTCTACATCTTCCCCTTTTCTTCTTCGTCATGTGAGCAAATAACCTCCCCCTAGTTCAATCTCATAGGGGAGGTTGCCCTCGTTTTATTCTCATTCAAGGATTAAGTTATGTATGCAATTGTTTATTTTGTTCCCACTTTATTTGCAACAATCATGTGGAGACTTTATGCGGGCAAAAGAACGATTATCCTCTACAGTCTTCATCTATTTCTCTACTCACTACTACAATGTTTGATTCTGCAACATCTTTCTCAAGTATGACTCCCGACTTTTTCTTATGAGGAGACATGTAGAGTATTTGTAGCATCCTACCTCAATGGAATTCCCATATTTCCATTTTCTTAGGTATTATATTCCTTTCTCCATGATCTTTTGGTTCTTGTATCCTGAATAATATCACTCAGCATAATACATGCTGATGTTCTTGAAAGTTTTCTCATACTTTGATAGCATCCACTGCGCCAGATCGCTCCACGATTTGTTACTGTGAGTCTAGTTAATCAATCGCAGAGCACCCGTTCAGTATGATACTCCTTCCTGCAGGAGTTGATTGACAAAACTCATTGTGGTGTAGGCATGGAGGTTAGGCCCAATGTCACTCACGATCGAGCCTGGCATCAGTCCTCGCAAACTGTAAGAGACTGCATCCTTTGTGCAATCGAACAGATCTTTCTTGTTATCACAAGATTTGTGTCAGATCTTGCCGATCAAAGCCCCGACAGGCTCGGGGTTAAATCCCAATCCATTCTCCTCTGGGTGGTCACTTGAGCGTATAGTGACAGTGGGTAGTAACGGTCGATATTTGGCAGGTGCATCAGTTTATCATTTGATTTGAAGAACCACTTTTGTTTCATCGTAGTAGTCTCAGATGCAGTTATGGTCAATGTGTCCCCGAACATGAATGCTGGCTTTTTATAAGTTTGGTTGCCTTCACCAGAGGGCTTTCTACTATTCATCACTAGCATCAGAAAACTCTTGTCCTACTGCGGTATTATGGACTGCCTACCCGTAGGTTGGTCCTTGTTAATTTGGACTGTAGCAGTATCGACCATGTCATCGATAAAGTTGGTGTTGACCATCCCTTCTGCAGATCCATGGAGCGTCTCGCCAATGGAGTCACAGATAGTGACACTGCAGCATTGAAGGAGAACAAGTTATTAGATCGTATAATTTATAAATCTACGTCATCTAAAATATTCTAAGCAAAATTCCAAGGAGAAAAGCTCTATGCGCATAGTCAGTCAAGTGCAGACGAAGCCATGCGCACAACTTTTAGCTATTATCTGGAAATTTCTAAGTCAGAGACAGAGAAAAACCTTCCATGCACATAATATCTCATACGCAGAAGCAAGTATTATGGACATATGCACATATCGGCTGCTGCGCTGGTTTGCAATGCAGCATCTCAGAAAGACAGTCACATCCATGCGGGAAGCAATCGTGCATATATTTTCTGCACATGTTCATGATGCGTGTCCGAAAACAACTGCATCCTTGCGTATAGTAGAAATTTTGCTATATGCGCATATTCATGATGAAGCTTTTCCGCAACGACCATGCGCATAAGTAGTATATTTAGTATGCACATGTTCACGATGATTCTCATCCGCATGACTATGCATTTGTGTCTCTGTGTTCAAGCTCATGTACACATAGGTCATCGTCTTATTACCAGTGACAGAAATAAAGAAATAGGGTGAAACTCTACCCTCAATCGGAGCTTGATCATTAAGATGGGCGACCGTCGACGACCTAGGATCAACAGCGTGTTCAACAGCCTTGCCTTTGCCCTTTCTTCGCATAAGAGGAGGAAGCTTTGGGGGCTATTTTTGAAGGAGAATGAAGGTTGGAAGGCTGGGAAATTAGAAAGTTCGAAAGTTTGAACAGTGAGAGAGCAGAGTAAAGCATTCTCTCTCCTCTCTGAGCACTATTTACAGCTCGCTCTTTATGCGTCATCTGCAACCGTTCGTATGTGCAATAATAGCGATGAACTATGTACAAATGACACATTCACATTATGCGTTGCCTCGATATACGTGATATGCAAAGGTCATGCACCAAACCGACGCCTTGATTATCCTGCCTATGCACATGCGTCGCTTCAGGATTTGAAAAGATTTTTGTCTGCACATAGATCGAGGAGGATCACAGAATCTGACAGCCTGCCAGTAGAGACTCTATGCGTCCACTTCTTATGCGCAGGCTGTCGAGTCAGCAGTATATGTGCCAAAGTTCTTCATGCATAGAGTTGATTTCTTCTCCCACGCTTCTTTCAAAGTATTTTGAGCTTGTCTAAGTTTCAAAAACTTTGATGGGGATCTTGTAGAAGTATGGAAAAATTCTAGGTCTATGCGCATGATTGTCATGCATGGAGCTTCTTTTCAACAGTCCGGTTCAGTGAAGCCAATACCATGTGCGTAAACCTATGCGCGCATAATGCCAAAGTCAGTAAACTTTGGTACTTTATGAAGAGGCCTACGTGCTATGTGATAAAGGATATGCGCCAAAGACGGTAATTCTTCGGGTAGATACAAAAGTCTATGCGACATAAGCCATAGTTAGTGAACTTCATGCTCTATTCTTCAGAAACCAAAGAAAGTGAGTTTGGGTGCTATGCGTCCAAGGCCTATGCGCATACAGTCATCCGTATAAGACGACTGGGCAGAGCGGTGCATTAAAAGCCATGCCTCTTCGTAACCCGTGTTGATGACGATTACTCAAAACGTCGTCACTTACATCAGCGTAAATATAACGTTTTGTCTGTTTACATCAGAGCAATGCCACGTTGCACTATGTGCGACCAACTATGCGCGATCGCTCACCTATATGCCCATAAGGATATATGCGTATGTAAATCCTTAAAATTCTCTCTCCTCATCATGTGCAGCTGAGCAGTTTTGAATCCGAGGGGAGCAGTTATGAATCCGAGGGGATAATGCGCATTAAATGTGTATATTAATATACATACGTTCAGATACGTATTGAATATGCATACGTTTCAGTAATACTATCCTTCCCTTTCAACATGTCTCGTATGCAGTAATACCGAGTCGCAATATGCTTGGACATGGAAAAACCTTCTTCAACATAATAACTCCTTGCATGCCTTTCTCATTGCAACAAAATATTCTTGTATAGTAGACAAAGCAATACACATTTGTAACCATGACTACCATAATATTCCCCCCCCCCCCCCATTTAAACATCATCATATAGCCTTATGTTGATCTTCTATTGTTTATGTCCCAAGTTATATCAGCAATCGATGTATTCAATAAACTTTGGCTCGTCAGTCCCTAAAGAAAGTTCCCAATTAGAAGTGCGCTAGCGTAATATCCATTTTATTGCATTTCAATTCTTTCTATGTGGATTGGAGAGATACTTACTAATTGATTTGATCGCATGAGCAATATCCGACCTTATGCAAACAATGAGATACATAAAACTATCCATCGTTGAAGCATAACGCAACCTTTTTATACTAGCTTTCTCCCTTCTATCGATGAACTTTGCCCGATGTTAAAATTGAAGTAAGCTACAAGTGGTATGCTCATCTTCTTTGACCCGTTCATACCGAATCACTTATGTACCCTCCTGGTGTACTTCTTCAAAGACATTCAAATCGTCTTCAGCCTACCCTTTCCATTGATTTCCATCCCAAGAATATTTTTTGTTGCATCAAGATTCTTCATCTAGAAAGCTTTTCCTAATTGGTGCTTTAACTCCACAATCGTCGAAGTATTATGACCAACTAGCAACATTTGTCATCCATTTAAAACAAAAGAATGACAAAATCATCCTTGAAAAAATAATTTTCAAAAACACAGTGATCCAACATCGTCTTGACATAACCATGTTTACTTATGAATGATTCAAACTTCATGTACTATTGCACGGGACTTCCTTCAAATCATATAGCTCTTCTTCAACCGAAAAACCATGTACTCCTTGCACTTCTCACAAAAAATCCTCGGGTTGCTCCACATATAAATCTTCCAAATTACCATGAAGCAATGTCATTTTCACAAATATATTCTTAAACTCTAAATTGAGCCTTGGTGCTAAACCTAACAACACATGTATGGTTGAAATCAACGACTGACAAAAATATTTTATCAAAATTTATGCCTTTTTGTTAACTATATTCCTTGGCTAACAGTCTCGTCTTGTATCGCAGGCGAGTCGCATCTTCTCCTTGCTTCACTCTAAACACCCAACGATTCTTCAAGGCTCTCTTGCCCTTTAGAAACTGTACCAAATCATAGGAGTGATTGTCATGGCAAGAACTCATATGTTGTTGCAATTTCTGTATCCACTCCGGCATATTCTCGTTTTCCATCTACTCTGTAAAGTTTTTAGGTTCCCCCTTACTAAGTCAATAAGATATACTCATCAGCTGAGTATCTTCTTGATGTTCGACACTCTCTAGTACCTCTTCTCAATTGATTCTGTGGTGCTAGTTGTTCATCATCAATTGCCTTATCTACACACTCATCCTCCTGAAGATTACCATGATCATCCTCGGTAGGCTAATGATCCAGGCTGGGAGCATCCTCATGTACTGGCTACACTTGGTTTGGAACATTTGTAGTAACTTCGGAAACTAGCTCAAACTTAACTGAATCGAACTCAGGCAAAATCCTTATCCTTCGAAAGCATTTGGGATTCTTGAAGTCAACCAATATATTATCCTCAACGAACACCACGTCTCATTTTTTGTAGATCTTAATTCCCACCAGGTTGTAGAGTATATAGCTGAAATCATCGTAACCCAAAATGACAGAGACGTATTACCTTATCTTTACCTTATCTTTGCCTCAATTTTAGACCTCTAGTCCTTCGGTACATGCACCAAGACCTTAAATCCAAACATTCGCAGGTTAGTGTATTGGAGCTCTTTGGTTAACCATAATTTATCAGGAATATCACCCTTTAATGGGAGCACAATGAGACAAATTAGTGTATAAGTTGTAGCATATTGAGCCTCACCCCAATAATTGTCGGTAACTTCGCTTCGGCCCTCTCTTTACTAGTGTCTGGTTTATCTTCTCTACTACTCCATTCAGCAGAGACATCTTTGGAAGAGTCTTATAGTATTGTATCCCTTGCTTTTTGTAATAAGCATTAAAGAGACCTCATCTCCATTATCAGTACAAATGTATCTCACCTTCCTCCCAATTTCCCTCCCAATTTTCCTTCCAACAAAGGCTTGAAACTACTTGAAAAAGTGGGAAGCACCTGATCCTTGGCCTTTGTGATATAGACCCAAACTTTCCTAGAAATATTATTAATTAACATTATAAAGTAAGAAACAACACAAATAGTTTTTACCTTTAATGGACCACAAACATCCGAGTGAATCAACTCGAGCAACGTGACTTCCTCAAAGGTCGATGACTTTGAAATGACACCTGTGTTTATTTCCAACCATTTAATATGGGCATCTCTCCAACTTCTCACGTTTCAAAACTTGAAGCACTTTCCGTTTTGATAGGTAGCTCAGCTCTTTTTTCTCTTATATGATTGAGCTGCATGTGTCGCAGATCATAGACGTATTATTTGTCACGTCCCGTACCCGGAAATTGGGCATGAGTCGTGGGTACGTCCAGCCTATGCCGCAACATCGACGGTAGAACGCTATAAAGGTCCACAATACCATCTAACAACTCACGCAATGATATATGTATATCCTGTCAATGGTAACTCACTCCAAAAGGAGGACAAGATGAATATATATAACATCAATACTCAATCAAAAAAATTAGAGATAG
Organism: Iris macrosiphon; assembly: GCA_036927795.1. Taxonomy (NCBI): domain Eukaryota; kingdom Viridiplantae; phylum Streptophyta; class Magnoliopsida; order Asparagales; family Iridaceae; genus Iris; species Iris macrosiphon. The sequence goes on along the minus strand of JAYESA010000007.1, from coordinate 147,783,980 downwards.
ATAATGGCACGATGTCATAAAAGAAGGAAAATAACAAGTCATCACAATATCCAAGTCTAGAGTTTAGCAAGTAACACAAAGGGTCTGAATATAAATAACATGTCAAGGTCTAAGCTGGAAACATATCCAGTACAAATAAAGGTACTAGATACTGGTCTGCTATAGCTAGGTGAGTCTCCTCGACAGCTGGAATCAGATCATCTCGGACTAAAGGATTTACCTCAGCTGGCTCTCCATCCTGCAGGCCGTAGTAGGTAGGACACCAGTCCTCTAAACAGTCGTCTGGAAAAATATATCCAATGAGGAAAGAGGCGAAGTAAAAAAAACTCTTAAAGTAGTTTCAAATACATGGTAGAGAATATATAACAATAATAGAAATGAATACAAGATGTACAGGTAACTAGGGAATGAAAATATAACTGAAAAAGTAAATACAAGCAATATGGTGTGAACTTGCATTAAGAGAACCGCAAATAAGAGAACTGATGATATATACTAGTGCCTTAGAGTACGAGTTCATTGTGTGATTGATTTAGGTTGCACACGAATATACTATGATAACTCAATTACACGTGTAGGGTGTAATTGACATGCACACAAATACACTAAAGGGTTTGATCACATAATCAACTCTTACTCCCCTGTCCCGACTAATATTCATGGATCAAATCATGACACGTTACACACACGAATATAATATGAGCACACAGAGCACACGATATGTACGAGCACAAGGAATACCCGAAGCACACGATAAAGTACATGTGTAAGAAGTATCTGATGCACACGTCAATAAATAACATCTCCTGACTCGATCTATATAATGCCAGCACGTGTAACATGGTGTCAGAATCAAATAAACAGATCTAGAACATATGATATATACACTATCAAGTACTGAAAACTAACAGAGAATGTACTCGTTCGAGATCCTGAGCAAATGAGGTGGAATTGTGTCCGAACTGGAATCACAGAAACCTATGTAAGAATTTACAGGTTACTAGGTGTAATAAAGTTTAAAAAAAATAAATTTGGTGTTTTTTAGGTCGAACTAGGACAAGGGTTAATTTTAGGGTTAAACTAGTCAACCCTATGTTTCTAGGTCAATACTAGTCAAATCTACCAATATTAGCTATTAACTAGCTAATACAAGTCAAGTCTAACTAATCTAGTTAACTAATACTAATATCTAAGTCATAGGATGCTAGGATAACCTTGGTATCCATACACCCTACTTCACAAATATATACTATATAGATATATATATATAGTATCTTATTGTATAATCGTACACTATAACATTCTTAATTATCTACACTAGCTTACCCTTTACTTAATAACTTAACCCTTGGTATCCTAATACCAACACCTTGGTATCCATATCCTTCCCATGATAATTGAGCTCCTAACCCACTCCCAACACTAATACCAATACCTCACTTAACTCACTAATATAGCCCTCACACTTAACCTCTAACCCAATATCTCAATTTAAAATCCATGGCACTATACTAAGATACTCAACTCTAATACTTAACTCAATTACCTTACACACTCAAAACCTAGCTAGGATAGCTCACCTGGATACACCACATGTATCCAGATACCTGATACTTGCACTATACTATGCACTTCCTGTTCATACCCCCATAACCCATGTTCCTCACTGATACAACACTACTACATTTGATGCTTAGACCCATAGTATTCCCGCACACACAAGGTGCTTGCATCCCCCTACATGTCTGATAGCAACAGGTATCAGACACACACACACACACTCACATTCTGAGATCTGATACTGCTATTGTTTCTCATTCAAACCCGACACATGTTTCTCATTGGCAGCAACTATCGTTGTTGGTGCAACTATTTGCTATTGGCCTGCACTCGAGCCCCTGATGCACCTATCCAAGTTACACTCGCAAACAAGCCTAGCACTCTAACACTCATGCATTCCATTCATAGGTACACACCTACACCGGCTAGGCCTATAACCAAATACCTAGCACTCAATGATACATTGTATCAGAGACACTAAAAATATCCTCTGATACCCGGACATCCTAGAATACACCATCACTCAACTGACACTACATATTTGCTTGACACTTAGACCCTTGAGGTAGCCATAGACCGAACTGTGCCCAACTCTACTGGCACACATTTGCCTAAGCCCAATACTATGAACACTGGTACAACAGGCACTCACAAACCCCCACACACAAACAAGGACACCCCAATCCTAACACTGCTTGCTGCTACTGAACAATCAGTCTCCCCCCAAGTTGCTGGTGCAATAAAACAGTGCACAAGTGCACTGTTGCACTGGGAGCTATCCCCAATATCTCTGTACACACCCATGTTCAGTCCCCTAATGCTCACACTCACAATCCAAGGCACTTACCTGTGTGTGCACTCAAGTTACCCCAAGTTACTTGCAGTTCCTGCTGCTGTGCACCTTGGTACTTGCTGTATAGAAAACCCAGGTAGCTGCTGCTACCCCAAAGTTTCCCATCTAGGATACCTCTTACTGCAGTGTTGATACACCCCCAACATCCCTTACACAATGCTATTTCTGCATTCACTTCACTCATGTCACTCCTCGTTACCTGCACCCTCTACCCGAGTGCTCACAGTGCATTGTCCGATCCTATTCCTTATATCAGTTAATTAGACATCCCCCCCATAGATACAGAACTGAACACTCGAATTTCCCTCAATGATACTAACCCGCAGTAGTGTATCCACTGCTATGTATCAGTGCACCCCACCTTCACTAAACTGTACATGTTCCCAACCAATATGTGATGTCAGTCGCTCTAAAACTCTCTCACTACAATTACTGTAACACTGAGAACACTACACTCAACACAAGCCATTCATAGTGAGGAACACGCCCCTCACAGACACTCACAGTGCACACACACTACCACCTGAGCACAGTGAACTCAGTTCACTCACTGCTCATACTAACACACACCTACACATATACATATATATACACCTATATATATAACAATTAAAACATATATGCCTATCTCTAATGAGTACTACCCATCTAAAAGCAAGTGCAAATCTGGAATTAAAGTCAAGAATGACCACATTGTCATTTTGACAACACTTGGTGTGCAAGAGGCCACACATGGATATCACACCATGATACTCATGTGACACCCTCTTGATACACACCCCAAATCATTCCCAAACACAACCAAATCATCATGACACATCTAAAATAGCAATAAGCAATATAAAATAGTGAGGAATGACCCATTAGGCATTCCATCAATCACTTGATGTACCACCTCGGAGTTTTCTCCAAATGGCCACAAAACTCAATGTAACTTCTACCAATGAGCTCCTATGGACCTAGTTCTTTTTTCTATGGGTAGCCCTAAGCCAAGGAAGGGTTCTTATGGGTCCATTACACCATTCTAGTATGAAAATGACAAGGAGAATGAGGTTTTACCTATTGGGAGATGGATTTCCAATGTGGTTCCTTCCAATGAGCATAAGGATGAGAAATGGACACCAACTCCTTTCAAAACTCCTCTTCTTCTAGCCTCTTGTAATCCTCAAGCTTCTAGCTCTCCTTGGGGATGGAAAGAGAGGGATTGTGATTAATTTTGAAGGAATTTGGTGGAGGAAGAATGCTTGGAGGGAAGAACTAAACTTAGGGTTTCTTCATGAACAAATTATGAAGAAGATGGAGGCTTTCCCCCCTCCCCTCCTTATAGGGCCGACCACTAGGGTTAGGGTTGGCTAAGACACATGTCCAAAATGCCCATCCATGTTGTCATGAAGAGTTATTTAAGAAATGAGGATTTAACTAAGAGGGTTTCTAATTTAATTATAAGGGGTTATTGATCATTCCCTCTAATTAAATTAGTCCACCATGACTAAACTAATTTGTGCACTAATGGTCATGACAAGTCTTGTTGGGTTCAAGTCTAGTTGGGTTCATTAGCAACTAGTCTAACTAAGGGCTAACACACAATCATCTATTTTAAATATTTATATACATACAACTATACCAATTGTTATTAAATATTATTATCTATAATAAATATTACCAAAATGACCAAAATATTTCTATCTTGAAAAGTGATGGTAACAATCCTACCCCCATAGAAAAATTTTGCCCTCAAAATTTAAGAAAGAACTAGCACTATACAGGCAATCATAGTAAGAATAAAAAATACCTCACGGTTCGAAAAGATATGGGTACCGTTTGCGCATCTCGGCTTCCCTCTCCTAGGTAGACTCTCCCGGAGAGTGATGCCTCCACGCGACGCATACTAAGAGAATTGTCTGGTTTCGCAACACTTTCTTCCTGCGATCTAGGATCTCTACTGGCTGCTCTGGATAACTGAGAGTCGGACCCACCTCGATCTCCGAGCGATCCAATACGTGACTAGGATCTGCCATGTATCGTCTCAACTGCGATACATGGAACACGTCATATACTCCCTCTAGTGCAGGTTGCAAGTCTAGTCTGTAGGCCACTGTACCGACCTTCGCAAGAACACCGAAGGGTCCGATGTATCGCGGACTAAGCTTTCTGCCTCCACCAAAGCGAATCGTGTCCCGTGTCGGAGAAATCCGCAAGAACACCAGATCGCCAACTTGGAACAAAATACCGTCTTAATACTCAACTACAATCAAAAGAATCACAAGCAATACAAAACAAAACCTACCTCAAACTCTAAAGGTCTCCGGTGGCTGTCGGTCCAATGCCGTTGTCTGTCCTGCACCACCCAGAGTCTGTCTCTGATAAGCTTCACCTTCTCGGCTGCATCCACAACCATCTCCGGTCCCAACAAGGCTCTCTCTCCAACATCATCCCAAGATAAAGGAGTGTGACATCTCCTTCCATACAACGCCTCGAATGGTAAAATCTCAATACTGGCATGGTAACTGATGTTGTAAGAAAATTCTACCAGGTGGAGATGATCCTCCCAAGAACCTCCAAAGTCCAGAACACAGGTACGTAACATATCCTCGAGAGTCTGAATAGTCCTCTTCGACTGCCCGTCCGTCTGGGGGTGATATGCGGTACTAAACTTGAGCTGGGTGCCCAAGCTAGCCTGTAAACTCCTCCAAAAGTGGGACGTGAAGCGACTATCCCGATCCAAGGCTATCCTTACAGGGACCTCGTGCAATCTGACAATTTGCCGCACATACATTTCCACTAGCTTCTCCGTAGACGTACCCACTTTAAATGGCAAGAAGTGGACCAATTTGGTCAACCTGTCCACGATGACCTAAATTGCGTCTTTCCCTCCTGGAGATCGCGGAAGCCCCAAAACAAAATCCATGGTAACATGCTCCCACTTCTACTCAGGAATGGGTAAGGGCTGAAGTAAACCGCCTGGCCTTTGTCTCTCTACTTTCACCTGCTGGCACACTAAGCATCTGGATACGAAGTGCGCCACCTCCCGTTTCATGCCATACCACCATACATGTTCCCTCATATCCCTATAAATCTTGTTGGTATCTTGATTCATAGAGTACTGAGAGCTATGTGTCTCCTGCAGATCCACCTCGCGCAACTCTCCACTCGGTACACACAATCTCGTACTGTATCACAAGGAATCGTCCTCAGCAATGGTGAAGTCATCCAATAACCCGGCCTGAACCTGTGCTTTGATGCTCCTCAGAGTCACGTCATCATACTGTGTGGTCCTGATCCTGTCGATCAGCTCTGACTGTATCTGTAATCCTCATATATGCATCTCGATACCAGGAACTACTACCTCAATACCCAAGCTCTCCAAATCGGCCAACAAGTGCTTGTCTGATGTCAAGTACATAGCCACCAGATACCTGCTCAAGGCATCGACGACTACGTTGGCCTTTCCTGGGTGATACTGTAGCGATATATCGAAGTCCTTCATCAGCTCCAACTACCGCCGCTGTCTCATGTTCAGCTCTTTCTGTGTGAACACGTATTTCAAGCTCTTGTGGTTTATGAAGATCTTCACACGCTCTCCGTACAGATATTGTTTTCACAGCTTTAGAGCAAAAATGACTGCCGCCAAATCCAAATCATGGGTCGGGTAGTTCTTCTCATGAGAACGTAATTACCTGAAAGCGTAGGCAATCACCTTCCCATTCTGCTGCAGAACGCAATCCAAGCCTTTTCCTGAAGCATCACTATAAATAGTGAATCCACCTAACCCCGATGGCAACGTCAACACTGGAGCTGTCGTCAATCTCTTCTTCAGCTCATCAAAAGTGGCCCGACACTCCTCTGACCACACAAACTATACGTCCTTCTTGGTCAGCCTAGTCATCGGCTCTGCAATTCTGGAGAAGTCCTGTACGAACCTCCTGTAGTACCCTGCCAGTCCCAGAAAGCTCCTGATCTCTGCCACCAAACTTGGAGTAGCCCATGACTCCACTGTCGCGACCTTCCTAGGGTCAACTGAGATCCCATCTCCTGTCACCACATGACCAAGGAATTCGACCTTGTCAAGGAAGAACTCGTACTTTAAAAGCTTTCCATAAAGCTTTTCCTTCCTGAGAGTCTCCAGAACTTTCCTCAGCTGCTCCTCTGGCATCTTCAAATACACAAGGATATCATCGATGAACACCACCATGAACTTATCAAGGTACTGGTGGAATACCTTGTTCATCAGTTTCATGAACATCGCTAGAGCATTGGTCAACCGAAACGGCATCACTATAAACTCGAACTAACCATACCGACTCCGAAAAGCTGTCTTCGGGATATTCTCTCTCTTCACCTTCACCTGGTGGCAACCTGACCTCAAGTCTATCCTCGAAAATACCTTCGTTCCGCTCAACTGATCGAAGAGATCATCTATCCTCGGCAGCGGGTATCTGTTCTTGATAGTGAGGTTGTTCAGAGCCCTATAGTCGATACACATGCGTACCGACCCATCCTTCTTCGGTCAAAACAATACCGGAGCACCTCACGGTGAAGAACTGGATCTGATGAAGCCCTTGTCCTGCAACTCGTCCACCTGCTTCTTCAACTCTGCTAGCTCGCTGTTAACTCTATAGACATGCTGTGATATCGGTTCTGCGCCTGGTACAAAGTCTATAGAGAACTCAATGTCTCTGTCTGGCGGCAAGCCCGACAACTCCTCTGGAAAGACGTCTAGGAACTCCATAATTAAAGGATGTGGCAACTCTTCCTCTTCCACCAGGGCTCCACAGATGACTTCCTTGCTCTGCTCAAATGCTCCTCTGGCAATCTCAAACTTTGGCTCTCCCGGCGGTCGAAACAAAAATCTGCCTCCACGATAATCTATACTAGCGTGGTGCCTACTTAACCTATCCATTCCGAGTACAATATTGTAACCCGGAAGTGGCATTACGATTAAGCACACACTCAATTCTCGGCCTCCCAAAGTAACTCTCCGATCCTTGCAAACATCACTAACCAGGATGATGCCACCCCAGTCGTGATCTTGCAAGTCCTACTCAAGGGTTCAGCCTCTAAATGATGCTTAAAAGCAAAAGACACTGATACAAAGCTATAGAAAGCACCAGAATCAAATAAAGCTAATGCTGTAATGGAATCTAAAAGAACTGAACCTGCGATGACTTCTCCAACTGGCTCGGTCTCCTCAATCTTTATGGCGAAAGCTCGCCCTGCGGTGTTCCCCTCTGCTGCTGATGCTGCGCGAAATGCTGCTGCTGGGTCGGGAGTGGAGGTCCTCGCTGCTGTGCTGCAGGTGATGCTGGTGCTCTAATTAGTGCTCTAACTGGTGCTCTCTAAGCAGGAGCTCCACCCTGACCTGGACGAGCTGGTGCCAAATGACAGTCTCTCAGCTGGTGTCCCAATGCTCCACAAAACTAACACACTCCCAATCTCTTCCTACAGATGTCCCATCCGTGTACTGGCTTCTTGCAGAAGGGACAAATAAGAGTCTGCTGCTGATGCCTCTGAGGCTTCTGATGCGCCTGCTGGAACTGCTGACGCTGAGGCTGAAACGTCCGCTGCTGCTAGAACTGGTCCAGCACTAAATCTCCCGATCCCTCTTGGGCCTCAAACGCACTTCCCTCTCGACCTTGCAGGCCTCCTTAAGTATCGCCTCCTAGGTCTCATGACTCGAAGAAATAAGGGCCTTTATGTCCCAGTTTAGGTCCTCCCTGAACCGGCTCGCCCTGTCCTTCGGATCTCGTACCATGTTAGCTGCATACCGGCTCAATCTGCTAAACTCAGCGGCGTACTCCTCAACAGATAGGTTTCCCTGCTGAAGGTTCTCAAACTGTCGTCCAGATCAAGTCTCTCGGTAGGCAGGAAGAACTTCTTGAACAAGTCCTTGAAGTCGTTCCACGTCAATCCAGGGATAGCGATATGTAGCTCATTCCGGAACCAAGTACTGGCAATGTCTAACATCTGCAACCCGGCCGCCTCTACCTTCAAGTCCTCTGCTAGGCGGGATAAACGCATGATGCGCTCCATGTTCTCCAACCAGTCATCGGCATATATAATGCTCTCCGTCCCCTTGAAAATACGGGGATCCAACTTCTTGAAGTCTTGTATGTTGTCCGGCTTGGGCTGGGCCTCCTTTGGTTGTGGTGGTGCCATCCTCTCTACTGCTGCGATAGCCACCTGTGGGCATTCTCAATGCCCTGGCGTAGTATATCGGCCTGCCTCTGCTGCGCCGTCATCATCTCCCGGAATATGGCGAACATCTGTGTCGCATCTGCTGGTATAGGTGGTGGTGGTGGTTGTAGAAGATCCTCTGCTACTGCTGGTGCCGCTCTTTGAGCTGGTGGAGGAGAGGGAGGATGACTCTCCGCAGTGGCCGGAACAGTCCTTCGAAGAGGTGGGGGAGGAGGGCCCATGAAAACTGCCGAGGCCCCTACCTGAACTGGCGAGGCAACCCTCTGAACAGGTGGCTGCGGGGCAGCATCAGTTACTGTCTGAACGGGAGGTCGAGAAGTCGCTGAGCTCTCTGAAGCTGCTCCCGAGCGCTGGGACCTGGTCTTAGGTGGCATCCTAAAGACAGATCGAACAAGGAAGTCAATATGGCACAAGATACGATATTATCAAGGAAGGACAATAATATTCAAGGAAAGCAAATATTTAGAATGAATGAGAATTAGCAAAATTTAATTGATTGGAAATTTCTTAGTTATGATTGAGTATTCTCTCATCCTATATCCTATAGCAGGCTTGTAATAGTACTCTAAGTCCGACTACTACTACGATATCGCACTAGTTGCGACTTAGACCTGCATGGGCCACCACTAAAAACGTGTCACGACCCGTACCCGAAAATTGGACATGAGTCGTAGGTACGTCCAGCCTATGCCGCAACATCAATGGTAGAACACTGTAAAGGTCCACAATACCATCTAACAACTCACGCAATAATATATGTATATCCTGTCAATGGTAACTCACTCCAAAAGGAGGACAAGATGAATATATATATCAATACTCAATAAAAAAAACTAGAGATAGATAATGGCACGATGTCATAAAAGAAGGGAAATAATAAGTCATCACAAGTCTAGAGTTGAGCAAGTAACACAAAGTGTCTGAATATAAATAACATGCCAAGGTCTAAGCTGGAAAAATATCCAGTACAAATAAAGGTACTAGCTACTGGTATGCTATAGCTAGGTGAGTCTCCTCGATAGCTGAAATCAGATCATCCTGGACTAAAGGATCTACCTCAGCTGGCTCTCCGTCCTGCGGGCCGTAGTAGGTAGGACACTAGTCCTCTAAACAGTCGTCTGGAAAAAATATATCCAATCAAGAAAGGAGCGAAGTAAAAAACTCTGAAAGCAGTTTCAAATACATGGTAGAGAATATATAACAACAATAGAAATGAATACAAGATGCACATGTAACTAGGGAATGAAAATATAACTGAAAAAAGTAAATACAAGTAATATGGTGTGAACTTGCACTAAGAGAACTGCAAATAAGAGAACTGATGATATATACTAGTGCCTTAGAGTACAAGTTCATTAAGTGATCGGTTTAGGTTGCACACGAATATACTATGGTAACTCAATTACACGTGTAGACACTAAAGGGTATGATCACATAATCAACTCTTACTCCTCCGTCCCGACTAATATTCATGGATCAAATTACGACACGTTATGCACACGAATATAATATGAGCACACGGAGCACACGATATGTACGAGCACAAGGAATACCCGAAGCACACGATAAAGTATATGTGTAAGGAGTATCCAATGCACGCGTCAATAAATAACATCTCCTGACTCGATCCATATAATACCAGCCCGTGTAACATGGTGTCAAAATTAAGTAAACAGATCTAGAACATATGATATATACACTATCAAGTACTAAAAACTAACAGAGAATATATTCGCCTGAGGTCCTGAGCAAATGAGGTGGAATGGTGTCCGAACTGGTGTCACATAAACCTATGTAAGAATTTACAGGTTACTAGGTGTAATAAAGTTTAAAAAAATGAATTTGGCATTTTCTAGGTCGAACTAGGTCGAGGGTTGATTTTTAGGGTTAAACTATTCAACCCTATGTTTCTAGGTCAATACTAGTCAAATCTACCAATATTAGCTATTAACTAGCTAATACAAGTCAAATCTAACTAATCTAGTTAACTAATACTAATATTTAAGTCATAGGATGCTAGGATAACCTTGGTATCCATACACCCTACCTCACCAATATATACTATATATATATATATATATATATATATATATATAAAATATCTTATTGTATAATCGTACACTATAACATTCTTAATTATCTACACTAGCTTACCCTTTACTTAATAACTTAACCCTTGGTATCCTAATACCAACACTTTGGTATCCATATCCTTCTCATGATAATTTAGCTCCTAACCCACTCCCAACACTAATACCAATACCTCACTTAACTCACTAATATAGCCCTTGGCACTATACTAAGATACTCAACTCTAATAGTTAACTCAATTACCTAACACACTCAAAACCTAGCTAGGATAACTCACCTGGATAGACCACACGTATCCAGATACCTGATACTTGCACTCTACTATGCACTTCCTGTTGATACCCCCATAACCCATGTTCCTCATTGATACAACACTACTACATTCGATGCTTAGACCCATAGTATTCCAGCACACACAAGGTGCTTGCATTCCCCTACAGGCCTGATACCAACGGGTATCAGACACACACTCTCACATTCTGAGATATGATACTGCTATTGTTTCTCATTCAAACCCGACACATGTTTCTCATTGGCAGCAACTATCGTTGTTGGTGCAACTATTTGCTATTGGCCAGCACTTGAGCCACTGATGCACCTATCCAAGTTACACTCACAGACAAGCATAGCACTCTAACACTCATGCATTCCATTCCTAGGTACACACCTACACCGGTTAGGCCTATAACCAAATACCTAGAACTCAATGATACATTGTATCAGAGACACTAAAAATATCCTCTGATACCCGCACATCCTAGAATACACAATCACTCAACTGACACTACCTATTTGCTTGACACTTAGATCCTTGAGGTAGCCACAGACCAAGTTGTGCCCAACTCTACTGGCACACATTTGCCTGAGCCCAATACTATGAACACTGGTATAACATGCACTCACAAACTCCCACACACAAACAAGGACACCCCAATCCTAACACTGCTTGCTGCTACTGAACAATCAGCCTACCCCCATGTTGCTGGTCCAATAAAACAGTGTACAAGTGCACTGTTGCACTGGGAGCTATCCCCAACATCTCTGCACACACCCATGTTCAGTCCCCTAATGTTCACACTCACAATCCAAGGCACTTACCTGTGCCTGCACTCAAGTTACCCCAAGTTACTTGCAGTTCCTGCTGCTGTGCACCTTGGTACTTGCTGTACAGAAAACCAAGGTAGCTGCTGCTACCCCAAAGTCTTCCATCTAGGATACCTCTCACTGAAGTGTTGATACACCCCCAACTTCCCTTACACAATGCTATTTCTGCATTCACTTCACTCATGCCACTCCTCATTACCTGTACCCTCTACCCGAGTGCTCACAGTGCATTGCCCGAGCCTATTCCTTATATCAGTTAATTAGACATCCCCCCCAAAGATACATAACTGAACACTCGAATTTCCCCCAATGATACTAACCCGCAGCAGTGTATCCACTGCTATGTATCAGTGCACCCCACCTTCACTAAATGGTACATGTTCCCAACTGATATGTGATGTCAGTTGCTCTAAAACTCTCTCTCCCTCACGACAATTACTGTAACACTGAGAACACTACACTCAACACAAGCCATTCATAGTAAGGAACACACCCCTCACAGACACTCACAGTGCCAACACTACCACCTGAGCACAGTGAACTCAGTTCACTCACTGCTCATACTAACACACACACCCACATATATATATATATATATATATATATATATATATATATATATATACCTATATATAATAATAATAATAATAATAATAATTAAAACATATATGCCTATCTCTAATGAGTACTACCCATCTAAAAGCAAGTGCAAATCTGAAATTAAAGTCAAGAATGACCACATTGTCATTTTGACAACACTTGGTGTGCAAGAGGCCACACATGGGTATTACACCATGATACTCATGTGACACCCTCTTGATACACATCCCAAATCATTCCCAAACATAACCAAATTATCATGACACATCTAAAATAGCAATAAGCAATATAAAATAGCGAGGAATGACCCATTAGGCATTCCATCAATCACTTGGTGTGCCACCTCGGAGTTTTCTCCAAATGGCCACAAAACTCCATGTAACTTTCACCAATGACCTCCTATGGACCTAGTTCTTCTTCCTATGGGTAGCCCTAAGCCAAGAAAGGGTTCTTATGGGTCCATTACACCATTCTAGTATGAAAATGACAAGGGGGATGAGGTTTTACCTATTGGAAGATGTATTTTCAATGTGGTTCCTTCCAATGAGCACAAGGATGAGAAATGGACACCAACTCCTTTCAAAATTCCTCTTCTTCTAGTCTCTTACAATCCTCAAGCTTCTAGCTCTCCTTGGAGATGAAAATGAGAGAAATTGGGATTGATTTTGGAGGAATTTGGTGGAGGAAGAATGCTTGGAGGGAAGAACTAAACTTAGGGTTTCTTTATGAATAAATTATGAAGAAGATGGAGGCTTCCCCCTCTCCTTATAGGGCCGGCCACTAGGGTTAATGTTGGCTAAGGCACAATGTCCAAAATGTCCCTCCATGTTGTCATGAAGAGTTATTGAAGAGTTATTTAATAAATGGGGATTTAACTAAGAGGGTTTCTAATTTAATTACAACGGCTTATTGATCATTCCCTCTAATTAAATTAGTCCACCATGACTAAACTAATTTGTGCACTAATGGTCATGACAAGTCTAGTTGAGTTCAAGTCTAGTTGGGTTCATTAGCAACTAGTCTAACTAAGGGCTAACACACAATCATCTATATTAAATATTTATATACATACAACTATACCAATTATTATTAAATAATATTATCTATAATAAATATAACCAAAATGACAAAAATACCCCTATCTTGAAAAGTGATGGTTATATTATTAACTGTGCCGACCTTCTCTGTCCTCTGTGCGTTCCATTCCATATAGTAAAACTGGATATCTTTTTTCTCTTTGCAATAATTATTGAACCTCTTGTTAGCTTTCGTTGATCGTTCCGGAAGAAACTTAAGAACCTTTTATCATCGAGCTTTCCATCCAAAATTGCTCCTACATTGATCTTCAGATGCACATCTCCAATGGCAATCGCCTTCGACATATTACCCTTGACCATCCTTAATACTCCACAACCAGTTGTCGTGTAAGTAGCAAACACTGCCCTTTATAGGTGAGGTTCATAGTCACCTCGTCACCTATATATGTTACCTCCATAAACTGAAGTTGTTGTTGTATTGTTCTTATTTTGCTTCCCTTGTCACTATTTTCTCCTTCTTCATGCAAAACAGCTTCTTTTAGTATGGTCTTTCTTGCCACAATGATAAAATTGAGTCTTTATACCGATCTTTGAACTTTTCCACTGATCTTGTCCTTGCTGATTGGACCCTTCATTTGCTCCTCCTTCGACTCTAACACTATCATCTCATACTTTGATAATAAAGATGTGCCTAATTCAGTACCCTACTCCTGGGGTCATATTTTCTTCGTATCTCCTAATTCAATACCCTACTCCTGGAGAACCCCAAAGCCACGGTACCTTCAAGAGTAGAAGAGATCATAGACACTTGTATGGTTTTCCACGAGTCGCAGTAAAGAATCCAACGACCCAACCCCTTGAATTTTGTTATCAAATTTGACCCGTTCCCCCATTGCTGACAACTGATTAGCCACACCCTAAAACTTATTCACATGGTATATTATCAGTGTGCCATCCTTGTACCTCAGACCCATCATATGTTGAATCAGAAATAATTTGTTGATAACGGTCTTCTTAGTATATATATGGACTCTAGGTTCTCCTATAATGCCTTTTCGAATGTATGATATGATTATAAATATTCTTATGTGATTATAAATATTCTTATCTAAGGTCTCTTTGATATACACACAGACCTGTTTATGCTTGAAATGACCACTCATCCTCGGATTTATCGCTATCCTTTTCAAAATCAAACATTCGTAGATGCAACTTATTGACGAAGAGAAGATTATTCATTTTACTATGCCAATAATAATAGTTCATGTTGTTCAGGTTAACCATAGAAACTGGTTTCACGTCTAACATTTTCATTTGGTCAATCTGTCAAACACCTGACAACCTGCAACCTGGATTCGATACCATTATGTTGGGAATATTACCATTTTCGACCAGTAGAAACCTGTGAGGACTTAGCTAAAAACATAAAACCCTACAAACGTACGATATCATAGAATAAACAACTCAAACACAAATATGATTTTTACATCTAAAACCTAAAGAGAAAAATCATGGGACGATCAAAGACCAACCCAAAAAGGCTCCAGTACTAGGAAAAAAAAGGAATATATTGACTTCTCAAACTTCTCCCACCTATCCAACAATGGATCAACCAAAACTACATGAACAATATGAAGAAATACATGGTTTATTGAAAGCGAGAATACAGAAGTAAATCGATATGGATCTTTTCGAACAATCTCATTCAAATCAAACCGTAAAAGTCTCTAAATCTCCTCCTTCTTAAAAGTTGTAAACCCTCATGTTGAAAATCTACAATCTTCGTATTGTTCTACTACTAAAATCATGTCAAGAAATTTGACTTATTACTAATCCCAAGTTAAAATTGGACATTTGGATGTCATCAAATAGCACTCAATCCAAATCCTTAATATGTTCATCCCAGGCTCGATGGTATATCGCTGGTGTATCATAGTTATGCCAAATGGGCATCAAATTTAACATAAATCCATTGGACCTTTTTTACGTTTTGTGGCATACCTGCAATATGTTGCAGGTACGTCACCACCTCTGATACGCATCATAAACTTCTGATACAAGTTGCAATTTGAGCGCCACTTGTCTCATTTGACTTACCGAGCTTTTTCTACATACAAGATGTTCTCCACGTAGGAAGGAAACTCAACCCAACAATTATCTATAGTAACTTTTCCTTTGGAGATTATATATGGAGATGTTTAGGTTAGCATTATTTCAAGAGATTTTTTTTCTTATTAATAATTTTTTGGTTCATTCTTTCATACCGCACCGAACGAACAAAACCAAAAAAGAGGGCCATCTCAGCGGAAGGACAAGGCCTCATGGGCAGACATTTGTGCCTCTAAATTGAAGGCTGAGGAGTCATACTCCTCAGAGTTCCATGCTCACAAAATTTCTAAAGATATATGTAGTTCATTCCAATGCCTTTCCTATTTTGGTCAAGGTTCATACTTTAGTAGAAAACCAACTAAACCCTGCCATTAAGATACTTCATACATATGATGACAATGAGTATCAAAATTTTCCATATACTTACAAGATTATGACATTTTTCATCACTTCTCATCTATTCACACTCATGAACATAATACAACCATGTAATGCAAACAAATGAAGCATATCATAGATTTTGGGCTCATGTTGCTATTTCATGCCCAACTCCCTTGACACTTATGGGTCTATGCCTTAGAGGCGACATTGCTCAAAATTGAATGCATATGAAAGTTCTTTCACAATCTTCCCTGCTCAAGGTCTTTTTTCGTAAGCAAGTGGACTACAATTTCTTAAGAATGTTTAGTGTAGTTGAATCTCCTATAATACACTACCAGCAAACAAGAGTTTTGATTCGTATCATGTATCTTTTTGGGACATTCTAAAGATCACAAAAGCTATAATTGCCTCATCACTGTCACCGATTGTCTTTATATCTCCAGAGTTGTTATCATCAATGAATCAAACTTCTCTGACGATACTATTTTCTCTTCACAACCAACTGATCATACCACCCCTCACCTATACTCTTCCTAGTTTAGTCTACCAATTATTTTCCCCCATCCCATCACCTACTCACTAAATATCACCGAAAAATACAAACACATATCCCCCACAACCAATTCTCAGACCAAATCCCCTTAATTCACCAAGCCCAGTGGTCACATCATATTAATACTAGGACCAACATACATCCATTATTTACCATCTCTACCTAAGGTACTAAAGCATGAACCGAAGACCCTACCCGTACACCACCTTACATAAGCTTAAACCTAATTCGTGTTGCTACTTTTTGGCCTTTTCTTTTTTAGCGAAGAACAATTTTTTTTAACAACAGTCAAAAGTTGGACGTGAGATAGTCGATCCTAGAAAATGCGGGAGAGATAATGGTTCGTCACCTTACAAAAGCAAGCACTCTTAGGAAAATGATCCATGTCTCTCCTAAGGACCTTCACTCTTCACTAAGCATTTCAAAAAATGATTGAGACTTGGGTTAGAGGCATAATTTCTTATCGAATTAGAATTGAATGTCCTATCACAAAATGGAACATGGACTTACCATCTCTTTCAGTTGGACTACTATTAGATGTAAGGACTTGCCACCTCTTTCGGTTAGACTACTATTATGTGTAAATGGATCTTTCACATAAAATGCCAAGAAGTATCGAATGCTACAAGGAGCGCCTTGTTGCTAAGGAATACAATTGACAAAAAGGTGTAGATTATACAAATAGTTTTAGTCTAGTTATCAAACCTGTCACTATTCATTTGAGATATAAATATTCTCACAATTAGTGTATTAAACAACTCAATGTCTCGAACGCTTCCTTCCATATTCACCTTGGTGAGGATGTCTAAAATGCACAACTATATGAATATATAGACACCCACTTCACTGACTATCTGTCATCTCCATCACTCATTGTATGGTGTCAAACAATGAACATGGGACTGGTTTAATAATCTTATATGTAATAAACAGAGAAATAACAAGATGCAAATAATACAAATGAGAAATAATTTTTTACATAAAACCCTTAATTAGAAAGAATCATGGCAGTTTCATACTGTTTTCTTCTTCCACTATTTTTAGATGATACATCTTACAAGATGATCAAATTCACGGCTATGGATAAGCTGCCCCAGAAACCCAAAACTAGTTAGGATAAGTAATAAAGAAAATCCCAAAAATATCCTTGTTGGACGCTTCGGAAGGGTTATTTTATTGGTGTACTGGAACCTACTTAGGAAAAAATGATTTAATTAGGATTCAAGACATCCTAGCACTGGAGGTAGCATCCTCTCTTCCGAATCAATTTTGGATGTATCTCTTTTCATCAAGAATACTCCTACAAGCACCTTGTACTTTCTTGTCAATGTGGATGACATCATATTCACCGGTTCCTCCTCGACCAACGTCCCCAACCTATTTGATAATCTTGTTTACAGGTTTTCTCTTCAAAATCTTAACAATTAAAACCTCTTCGAGTATCAAAGTCCCTCAATCCTTGACCAAACTTTGTCACTTTCAAAGAATATTTATTAGACTACCTCTAATAGTTTCACCTAGACGGCCTCACATTGTTAACTACCCTATGGTATATTCCAATTTACTTCCTCCATATTATGTTGATCATCTCCTAAATACCAGTATCATAGTATAAACGATGCATTACAGTACCTCGCTATCAATAGAATGGACATCTCATATTTTGTTCATTGAGAGTTTATTCATTCATGGCATATCGTAGAATGTGAGATATGATGAACTGCACAACATATAAATATAATCATTGATGTAATTAAGGAAAGAACCATACAAGAGTCGAGAAACATGGGGTAGCAGTATTCTCGTTGTTGTTGTTGATGGCACCACCATAACAATGTTGGAGAGGACAAATGATGTCATCAAAATATTGCTGTAGGTTGTCCAAGTCCACATCCCAAATCTCAAACAGATAAAAGTGGAATTTATCTTAGAGGAAAGTTTTTAGCATATTGAGGAGTCATCCATAAGTGTGACAAAAATCTAGAATCTTGGTCGCACTTGATGGTCTTGCAAACTCCATGGAAGTGAACAACCTCACAGAAGACAAGGCCATATGAGACACAATAGAGGTCTTCTTGCGGGGGATGTAGCGAACCATTTTGGAGAATTGATTCAATATCAAAAAAAAAAAAAAAAAAAAAAAAAAAAATCATTCTGACTAAGAGGCAACCGAGGAAAAAGTTCATATTGATGTCCTCCCATGGACCATCATGTACTAGAAGAGGAGGATGCTAAAGTTTCATATTTTGTGATTTTCTCTTAGCCACTAGGTAGACCTGGCACTGTCGACAATAGTTACCATATTTTTTAGCAGTATCCAGTAATATCAAGCATCATCCAATAATTTTGCTTGCCAACAAGGGCCTCTATGTTTTCTCTCCTAGACTGTTTGTTTAAGCCTCTTCTGTGTAATGTATGTTTAGGTCTCTTGTGTGCAACTCGTATATAAGATAATTTGGAGCAAAGTCTATAGCATGAGCAATCGGTTTCCTTGGAAGAGGAATCTCTTGGATATGGAACCCATTAGATGCATCCTTGAAATCCTCAATGTCCTTGTATAGCTCCCTTAGGTACTCGAAACTAGTAAGCTAGTGGTGCAAAGTGATCAATAAGATTCAAATGCTATGTGGTAATACCTTAATATGTATCAAAAAGTAGCAAAAGAGATTCTAGGAGCTTCTAAAGGAAATGGTTGGACTTCGGAAGTAAGTTTGTATTGGTACAACGAGTAAGTCCATATGATAATTAATGCAAAAGGATTTCCTTTAAAGATTGGTAGAGTTGTAAAAATGACGAGAGCTTTGAGATATAAACTAGCAAAGAAAGAAGCTAATAAATAAGTTATAGTAAGACTAAATCTAAGATTTACGATTATTTGTAGGAGGTTAGAAACTAAAGAGGAAGAAAAAAAAAGTTTGCAAAGAGTTGGAGAAAGAGGAGTAGAGACCTATTTGATATTAAATAAGTGAAGTTTGGAGATGGAGAGGAGAAGAGGAAGTAGGAGAAGAGAGAATATGAGAAAGGAGATTGCAAGGGCCTTAAACCCTAGGTTGCATCTCATGTCTATTTATATTGATATGCAATACACCCACAATTACTATTATACCCTCATATGATAAATAACAAAATAAAATAACTCTAACACCCTCCCTCAAGCAGGAGCATATAGATTAGACATGCCCAGCTTGCTACATAAATCAGAAAATGGACCACGAGCAAGTGGTTTGGTGAGGATATCACCTAATTGATCCTCTGACCGAACATAAGGAGTGACAATATGTTTCTTCAGCAACAAATCACGAACAAAATGACAATCCACCTCGATATGCTTCGTGCGCTCATGAAACACCGGATTACTTGCGATAAACATTGCTGACTGATTATCACAATACATCTCCATCGGAATAGGAATCATGATTCCCATTTCATGAAGAAGAGACTGCACCCACATCATCTCAGAAGCTGTATGAGCCATCGCACGGTACTCGGCCTCTGCACTAGAACGAGCCACAACATTCTGCTTCTTACTACGCTACGTGACAAGATTGCCACCCACAAACGTACAATAGCCAGAAGTAGACCTCCTATCACTGCGACTTCCTGCCCAATCAGCATCACTGAACCCAGTCACCGTAAGCAACTGGGAAGGTTTGTACAACAAACCCTTTCCAGGTGCACCCTTCAAGTATCGAAGAATGCGAGAGATAGCCTCCCAATGTGGTTGCCGAGGGGCATGCATAAACTGACTAACTACTCCAACTGCATATGTGATGTCTGGTCGAGTAACAGTAAGATATATAAGTTTGCCAACCAAACGTCTATAATATCCAACATCCTCAAATAACTCTCCCCTGTCAGCATCAAGCTTGTCATGATAATCCATAGGAGTCTCAACTGGCCGACACTCCAACATCCCAGTCTCGGAGAGCAAGTCTAGAACATACTTGCGTTGTGACAGATACACACCTTTCTTAGATCGAGCAACCTCGATTCCAAGAAAATAGCGAAGAAGACCCAAATCCTTAGTATGAAACTGACGACTAAGGTAGGCCTTCAAGTCCACAATTCCAGCATGATCACTCCCAGATATAATGATATCATCAACATAAACAATCAATACTATAATACCTGCTGAGGAAGAATGGCAAAATACTGAATGATCTGATGTGGTACGTCGAAAGCCATACTGAATGAGAACTGAACTGAACTTGTCAAACCAAGCACGAGGTGACTGTTTTAGTCCATATAATGCTTTCTTCAATCGACATACGAGTCTTTTATTTCTTGCTACAACATATCCCGGTGGTTGATCCATATAAATCTCCTCATGTAAGTCACCATGCAAGAAAGCATTCTTTATGTCCAGCTGATATATAGGCCATTGGTGATTAACCGCCACAGAAATAAGAATCCGAACTGAATTCAGCCGAGCCACTGGAGAGAAAGTCTCCATATAATCCACGCCATATGTCTGAATATACCCTTTGGCAACCAACCGTGCCTTGAGGCGCTCAACAGAACCATCAGGGTGATACTTAACAGTGTACACCCATCTACAACCCACTGTTTGTTTTCCAACAGGAAGTAATGTAAGCTCCCAAGTCTGATTTTGATGTAAAGCATACATCTCCTCATCCATTGCACTTTTCCAACCAGAAGATGACATAGCCTGCTTGTAAGTTTTGGGAATAAAAGTAGAAGACAATGAAACAACAAATGCATGAAAAGATGATGAAGCACGGTGTAATGAAACATAGTTAGAAATGGGATGCTTATTCTTTGTGGTACAAAGGCGTTATCTTTTTCTGAGAGCAATAGGAAGATCATCTGGATCTGTGGTGATGGGAGCAGAAACCTCAGGCACGGAAGATGATTGGTTGAAGGCTGAATTTTACAGAACCACTGGCCTGTCCTTGGATCTTTGATAAACCTGTAAATGGGAAATGGAGACAGAAATTGATTCAGGAATGACCGAAAGTGGTATGGAAGATATCAAATATGTTGTAAAAGGAATACAACGGTCTCCTGATGGAAAGAAAGGGGTAGACTCAAAGAATGTAACATCCGCACTGACATAATATTTGCGTGACTGTGGACTGTAACAACGATAACCTTTTTGAGTACGGGGATAACCAAGAAAGACACACTTCAGAGATCTAGGAGCCAACTTATCTCGATTAGGTTCCAAGTTATGAATAAAAGCGACACACCCAAACACTCGAGGAGATAAGAAAAAGGGTGTGACATCTGTATGTAATATGGTAAATGGAACTTTGTTATTTAATACAGATGATGGCATGCGATTAATAAGATAATAATAAGATAACATGCAGTAAGAACGGCATCTGCCCAATACTGTTTAGGGACATGCATATTGAACATGAGAGTTCGAGCCACATCTAAAATGTGTCGATGTTTGCGTTCGGCTATACCATTTTGTTGAGAGGTGTGGACACAACTGGTTTGGTAAATCATACCACGATCAACACAGAAACTGTTCACAGAAGATTGAGTATACTCCAAAGCATTATCAGAACGCAGAATTTTGATACGTTTATTAAACTGAACATAGACTTCATTATAAAAGACAGATAACACATTTGGAAACTCGGATCTTTCTTTCATTAAATAACACCAAGTTATTCTGGAACAATCATCAATAAAAATAATAAAATACTGAAATCCTTTCGGACCTTTGACTCTAGACGGATCCCAAATATCAGAATGAACAAGATCAAAAGACTCTAATTGACGACTCTCACTACGACGAGAAAATGAACTACGGTGATGCTTGCCTAACTGACAAGCCTCACATTCAAGACTAGAAACATGACTCAAACTAGGAACAACTTGACGCAACTTAGCCAAAGACGGATGTCCCAAACGATAATGCCACTGCAACGGAGAAGTAGAAACAGAAGTGAAGGCTTTTCCAGGTAGATCCAAGTAGTACAGTCCATCTTTTTCATGCCCCGAACCAATCATCTTCTTCGTCCTGAGGTCCTGAAAAACACACGAATTTGGAGAAAATGTCACAGAACATTGAAGAGATTTGGTTAACTGGCTCACAGATAACAAATTAAATGGAAAATTAGGCACATATAATGAATCAAATAATGATAGTGATTGAGTAGGGTGAATGACACCTTTCCCAAGCACAGGACGAGTAGACCCATCAGCCAAGATAATATTATGTTTCATGGAACTACGATTATGAAAGATAGATGTTATACCAGACATGTGAGAGCTTGCTCCTGAGTCGATGACCCAAGAGGTGGATGGTGACTGGGTTGCCACAAGAGCAGGATTACATATATGTGCCATGATTGCAGTAGGTTGGGAGGTGGTATTAGCAAGCGCGTTCAACTTCTGGAGGATCTGTTGAAATGGAGATGAGGTATCGGACGTTGAAGTCTGATTGAAATCCGAAGTATCATCTCTGGGAGCAGAAGTGGTGACCTGGGAGTGCATATTTTCAGCATGCACTTGATGTGCATATTCTGGTTTGCCCCACTTGTCCCAACAGTAGTCTTCTACATGACCGAGCATGCCACAATAGTTACACTTTCGTGGTTGACCACGGCCACCACCACCACCACGGCCACCACCAAGACCATTGTCTCTACCACCACGGCCTCCTCCTCGACCAAAACTACGACCACCATCTCTATCGCCACGTCCACTACCACGTCCACCACTACGACCAACAATACTAGAAACTATGGCAGAAGAGTCAGTACTCGGCACCACAGAACTCTGTCCCAGAAAGGAACGATTGAGACGGGAGAAAATATCTGCCACCGTAGGTAACTGCTCTCCAGCAAGGATTTGAGCTTTATAAGGTTCGAGCGCAGGATCCAAGCCGGCTAGGATAAGTGAAACATGAAACTCTTCCTTCTGTCTACGAGCTTCCTTCAAATCAGTAGTAACAGGATGATATTGAAGCAGTTCCTCCCACAAAGCCTTCTTTGAAGCCAGATATTCATTCACAGGCCTCCCATTTTGCTTTGTATTGAACAATAACTCGTACAACTCATAGATACGGGCAACGTTTCGCTTCTGCGAATATGATTCTTCTAGAGATGCCCAAATCTGTTTGCTTGATTCACACCACTGAACATTAGCAGTGATATGTGATTCCATACTATGCCACAACCACGACATAACGTATGCATCTGCACTCATCCAATCTTCATACTCAGCGGAAGTTTCAGGCAGGGGTTCTTCCGTCAAAAACTTCAACTTCTTCTTCGCCCTTAACACCACTTTGATAGACTTGGACCAGGCAAGGTAGTTCGCACCATTGAGTTTCACCGCTGTAATCGACTTTCCCAATTCATCATTATGAATAACAGTAAAAGGAGAACCACCTCCGCTACCACCACCACTATTAATCTCGCTAGAAGATTCGGTCCCCACCATACTTGCAGATGCAACAGAAAGACGAGATCTTTGAAACCCTAGATCTCACAACGAACCTCAACCGACGACGAATAACCAACGAAAATCTGTAGAAACCCTAGATCTCATAAACGAACCACGAACGACCACGAACAACGAACAACGATCGGCGAATCATGAAAAGTAGACGAAAAACAGCAGAATTTTTTTTTCGTGGCTGCCGCCCCGAACCCTGCAATCAGGGGCTACCGCCCCCGAACCCATCTCGAACTCACGGCCGAGTTCGATCGGCCCTGTCGGGGATGGGATGTACAGTACTTACAAATATATGCTCTAATACCAAGTGAAGTTTGGAGATGGAGAGGAGAAGAGGAAGTAGGAGAAGAGAGAATATGAGAAAGGAGATTGCAAGGGCCTTAAACCCTAGGTTGCATCTCATGTTTATTTATATTGATATGCAATATACCCACAATTACTATTATACCCTCATATGATAAATAACAAAATAAAATAACTCTAACAAAATACATCAAGAGTGAAGACTAAAAAGTACTAGTAAGAGAGACGATATTAAGGAGATGTAAATATGTTAATTAACTAAAGCAATCTAGGAGATCTTAATTAGATATAGGCACTTAGTGATAGGTCATATTGTTATTATCATAAAAATATATCTGCACTTAGTGATAGGTCATATTGCCATTGTCAAAAAATTATCTCTGCACTTGGGGACTTTTTGAAAAAGAGAACATGAAAAAATGGTAAAATCTAATGATATTTTTATTAATGTTTGGAAATACGTAGGCAAAATATGATCAATGATTTACTAATTTATTTAACAATAGTAAAGAATAAGAAGATGATCGATGAATGAAGAATCAATATTATAGTACCAAATATATAAAAATAAGGAAGACGTACATAATTTTATTTACGACTATTGAGAATTTAAGCTTATGATTTATACCATGAAGTTAGGAGAGAGAGAGAGAGAGAGAGAGAGAGAGAGAGTGTAATTGAGCAAAAAGTAAGAAAAAAGTAAATTTTAGAGAATCAAATTGACTCTATGTTGGAGAGATCTACCATGTGAGTCATTTACTTACTAAAAAATATATTTGAGAGAAAATGGCACAAGCATGAGTCATAAAAGTAATTGTGATCTATTCTAATTCGGGTTTTATTATGTGCATGATTAGACTCTGTTGTGGAAACAAGTAGTTTCCCTTGTAAAATGCCATCTTTTATTTCTTTTAGGAGAAACCTAAAAGATATGTTCTACAAGATCTCGATATAAACTAATGAAGCTAGTATCATTAATTAGGTATTGCTTAAGAGTTATGGTGTGGTTCTTCGCCCATTCCAGTAATTAGGTATTGATTAAGGCTTGTTCTTAAACTTTGCAGTTCTCCTCTTTAACTTGATTGTACTGGTTTCGTGCACTTGGTTTATTAGTTACTCTCTTGACGTTTATGCACTTCACTTAAAACTCCTCAACAAACAATCATTATTTAAGAAAGGGAGAGTGAAAATGGAGATTTTTACTGGAGCAGCCTCTTCAGCTTTGTCAGAAATCGGCAAGTGGGTGTGGAGTATAGCTGCAACTAACATCAATTACCTTTTATGCTATGATCGCAAAGTTGAGAAACTCAAGCACCTTGTTCGGGAACTAGATATTAAAAAGAAGGATATTCAGCAAGAGGTAGATGCGGCTACAAGAAAAGGAAGAACTGTTCGTGAAGATGTGAGTGAATGGTTGACAAACTTGAACGATATCGAAGAAGATGCAAGGAGACTAGAAGAGCGAGTCAAAGGAGTGAGACGTTTCATGGGATGTCGTTGTGATTGTTTCTCTAGTTACAAAATAGGCAAAGAGGTTGCTGAAAAGATAGCTACCGCAAATAAGCTCCTTAATACTGACTTTACTAATTACTCTCATGAGCCACCCCCTCCGAGTAGTGAGTCACTATTCCCAAATAGAGACTTCCAAGAGTTATCATCGACAAAATCATCAATTGATCACATATGGGAAGCGTTGAACAATGATTTTTTTTATATTATCGGGGTACACGGTATGGGTGGCATTGGCAAAACAACTATAATGAAAGAAGTTGCTAAACGTGCAGAGAAGGAGGGACAGTATAATAAGGTGATTATGGTGAGAGTATCTCAAAATCAAGATATCAAAAGAATGCAAACAGAAATTGCTGAACAACTAGGCTTGCAACTTACAACCGAGAGTGAAATAGTCCGGGGAGCCCACATTTTAACAAAAATAAAGGGGACGAGGAAGATTCTCATTATTTTGGATGATTTGTGGAAATTTCTAGATATTAGCAAAATAGGAATTCCAAGTAAAGATGAAAACAAGGAATGTAAAGTTGTTATTACAACTAGAAGTAGAAATGTCTGTATCTACATGGAGTGCCAAAAACATATCAAGGTGGAACCTTTATCAAAAAAGGATTCATGGGATTTATTCAAGTCAAAAGTTGGAGATGTAGTTGAAAAAACTGATAGTTTGACCGAAGTGGCAATGGATGTTGCTAAAGAATGTGGCGGGCTGCCTCAAGCTATCATAACGCTTGGGAGGACAATGAGAGATAAGGATGACATTAACACATGGATCTCTGTACGAACCGAACTACAGCAATCTATACAAACACGTACTAAAGTTATGGAACATACAATATTTAAATGCATAAGGCTTAGCTTTGACTATCTGAGCAGTGATGAAGCCAAATTATGTTTTTTGTTGTGTTCATTGTTTCCCAAAGATGAGGAAATTTATATTATAGACTTTTTTCGATACGTTGTGGGGGAAGGAATCTTGTGGGATGTTTATAATATGGAAGCAGCATGGAACAAAGTGTGTGGGTTGCTTGATGAACTTAAGGATTGTTGCTTGCTATTGGAGACTAAGAACTCGGAGTATTTTAAGATGCATGATGTTGTTCGAGACGTTGCTATCTGGATTTCATCTGATAAGACTTATGGGTTCTATGTTTTTGCAAACAAGGGGTTAAGACGATGGCCTGAAATTAGGCAAGCGGATGATTGTCAAAGAATTTCCTTCATGGGAAATTCCTTTGACTCTCTACCTGAACAACCCGGATTCCCAAAACTTTTGACCATGATCTTGAAGGAAACTGGGATATCAACAATCCCAGATTTGTTCTTTCAAAGGATGAAGGCGCTCTTGGTGTTGGATCTGAGGTCAGAGAAGGTTGCGTCATTGCCGTCATCATTCGAACACCTAGTCAATCTCAAAGCTCTTTTCTTATCCCGATCCCGATGGGTAAAATTTGATGTGACTAGTTTGACGTCAATTGGAGAATTGAAGAACCTTGTAATAATTCAACTAGAGGGCTTTGAGTTTGATACTGTACCAAAGGTATTTGGAAATCTGATGAATTTAAGGTGTTTAGATCTGCTATCCTGCACCGGAACAATACCACCGAACATGATATCGAGATTGTCAAGATTGGAGCAACTATATCTCACAAATGTATTCAGTAATTGGCAGGTTGATGAGGGGAGTAGTAGTAGTAGTGCAGGATGTGCTGCTACGTTTGCAGAGCTAGCAAGTCTATCATGCCTAACCACCTTACATGTTGACATAGAGAACCCTGATATATGCTTGCAACAGCATTTAAACTTTGGTCCATGGTCGGCATTTACAGACTTCAGTATAGTTATAGGAGTAAGCCCGATCAGGTTTTTAGCCGGGAGAGAGAGAAGCAAGCAACTTGCGAATAAACTGGAAATAAAAAAGTGCCACAAATTTCAGGTCTTGCCAACTTCTATGTTGTTAAGAACACACCAACTTATGAAACACCTTGACATAGGGAGCTGTGATCAACTAGAGAAAGTGTTGAGCTCAAACTTTGTGCAAGAAGGAGGCCAATCTGCTGGTATAGTGCTCCTGCCTCGCCTTGAAAGTATCCGTCTGTTAGACTTGCCAGAGCTAAGGAGTGTATGGGGGGATGATGGTGTAATAATGTTGCCAGGGAGCCTCCAAAACCTTCAAAGTTTATACGTGGGCAGATGCAAGAGCTTGAAAGATATATTACCTCCCATATTGCCAACTCCAAATAAACTTGTAAAATTCCCAAGCCTCCGAGAATTGAAAATATTCGGATGTGACTGCTTGACCTATCTGTTCTCGTGGAGACAAGCGAAAGGCCTTCCACACTTGCAAAGACTCTACGTTGATAATTGTGAAAGAATGGAAACTGTAATTAAAGCAGCAGCAACTGATGACGAAGACAAGAGCTTAGCTGGCGCGGTGCTTCTCCCTCAACTGCATTCAATTCAATTATATAACTTACACAGGTTGACGAATTTTTGTGAGTACTTGGAAGACTTCCCAAGCCTCCGAAGATTGGACATATGGGGATGTCACAGCTTGACCTATTTGCTCTCCTGGAGACAAGCGAAAGGCCTTCCGCACTTGCAAAGACTTGAAGTTATGAATTGTGAAAGAATGGAAACATTAATTAAAGCAGCAGCAACTGATGACGACGACAAGAGCTTAGCTAGTGCGGTGCTGCTTCTCCCTCAACTGCATTCAATTCAATTATATAACTTACACAGCTTGACGAATTTTTGTGAGCACTTGGAAGACTTCGCAAGCCTCCGAATATTGGACATACGAGGCTGTGACAGCTTGACCTATCTGCTCTCCTGGAGACAAGCAAAAGGCCTTCCACACTTGCAAACTCTTTCTGTTAGCGGTTGTGAAGGAATGGAAGCAGTGATTAAAGAAGAGGAAGTTGCAACTGATGATCACAAGGAAGAAGAGAGTGTGCTCCCTTCTCTAAAAGACTTGAGCTTAGACAACCTGCCCATGTTAAGAAGCCAATACTCCAAGTCAGTACTCTCTTCTTTCAAGTCTTTGAAGGATCTCAAAGTGGCGGAATGTCCAAAGATGAAGAAACTGCCACTGTCGTCTTCGTCACCGGTCTTGGAATCGCTTAGGGGGGACAGCTTGGAATGGTTTGAAAGCTTGGAATGGGAAGACGAAAGCATCAAAGAACGCCTCCGACCCGTTTTTCAAGTTTGGTCATGTAAGTTGTCCGATACATGATGCTTACATCTTTTTCTTCTGATTTATCAAATTAGCATAGTCAAAATTTTATTTAATGAAATAGTGTTTTTCTAATCTATCTTGGTCTAACTAAAATACTCTCATATAACCATATTTAACCAACGGAACCAAATACGAAAAATGGCCCAAATTTTTTTTTACCAACCTTAAAATACAATTCATAAATTGAAACTTTAATATAATATGACTTAAAATCTTATCATGTATATTGCATAATCAAATTCATAATTAAAAATCTCATATAATATTAGCTCATACAAATTCATTTTAACCCCACCAGTTCTCATATAAGACACGTCCTTTCCAGAAAAAAAAAAAAACAAACTTATTTTGCATTTAATAACCACAATTTATTTATTTTCTAGATTAAACTTATAATTTTAGAGAAAAACAAATTTCCTCTTTAGTAAATAATGTTCTTAATATCAGTTTTTATCTCAACTAAGTTACACAGTTTAAAGACCATCTAAACCCATCTTGGAACCTATAGGGAAAATTTTCAAATAATATTCATGATTAATTTTAAAATTATTTTGTGACCTAAAGGAGGTTTAGCCAAATAATAATATGTTCATTTTTCTAACGGAATGCTTTCTCATGGGAGATTGAGTTTCTTGGGTTGCTTACCTACTAACAAATAAATAATAAAAATACCTCCTAACAAATAAAAAAAAAAAAAAAAAAACTCCAAGATTAAATCGGGTTCAGGTTCGTTCATTATAAGACTGAGTTTTAGACATCAGGAAATGATGACATAACATGAAAATACCCTTTTCTTAAGAAAAAAAAAATAAATAATAAAAGTACTTTATTTTGGTAAATAAAATGCTAACTCAGTTATTTTATAAAAATAAAAAGACGTTTAAAAAAATTCCAAAAAATTATTTAACTTCATGGTTCCCCCCTTACAATTGACTCCAGTCTAAGCTAGCTACTTCATTTAAATTTGGATGATAGTCAAAATCCACACAAAAGCCAAAACAAAACCAATTCAATTGAAATGAGTTTATATTATTGTTTACAGCTCTAATTAGCATACTTTTAATATGTCATGATGACAGGATAATATCTGATGTTGATGAAGAGTCCAATGCCGAGGTCAGGTAGATTCTGAAGAACAAAAGTTGGAAGACTGGTCGAGGACCTCAAGCTTAAGTATATTGATCAAGATGGAGTATATATACAATGCCAAATAAATATATAAATATATAAATAAAAGAAGAATAAATAAATAAATAAATAAATAATTAATTAACAAACCTACAAAAGAAGGAAAAAAATTAACCTAAAAAAGAAATACTGCTAGAGGTGAACATTATCTTGATTGATGTTTAACTTATGCAATTGTTCTGATGTTGATCACGAGGTCTGGTGGGCTCTGAAGAACAAAAGTTGAAAGATTGGTTGGGGACCTCAAGCTTAGATATATTGATCAAGAGGAAGGTATATATACAATGTCAAATAAATATATAAATAAAGGAATATACTGCTAGAGGTGAATATTAGCTTGATTGTTGTTTAACTTGTGTAATTGTTCTGAGATGCATATGTAAATTGTTCTAATTATGCCATAGATTTATTGTGTTTCTAGTTATGGTCTATGTAAGTATGGTTAAAGTACTGTTTGAACTTGCTGTCGTTCTATGTGATGATCTTTACTTTATGAGTACCCATAATGGTCTAGCTCATTTTGGTTTTGAAAATGAGTGAGAAAGGAGAGAAGAAAAATAGTTCAAATGTGCGCAAACAAATTTTTTTATTATTCCACATTGCTAGACATTTTATAATACCAATCCATTCTAGATTTTTTTTTTATGTTATAAACTTGTGCCATAAGACGTATTTCTCAAACTCAATCTATTGGAGATGCTCTTCACTTCTGGCTACATTGCTAGACATTTTATTAGCACTCCCTTCCATCCAAATTATGTCTTTCCAAGATACCTTCAATTGGGGTCCTCGGATACCAGTCATTGCTGACCAAAGGAGAATAGACCTGTGGTTGAGTTAGTCCATTTCCAGAAGTCTTGCAACCTGCTAACATCAATACTAGTGCCCACAATCTCCTCCAGCAGCCCCTGGTCCGCTGATTTACTGTGTATTCCATTGTTGATTATCAACAAGGTTCTAAGTACTTTCATGTTTTCGAGAAATTATTCAGTTGGATGGGCTCATCACGTGGCAATGGTGTGTCTTGAGTTCCCTCCAATAGTAATCGTCTTTTGATTTGTTAGCTATGGTAACTGTGTATGACAATTCTTGATTCAACAGTCTTGAGTTTTTTTTTTTGAACGAAAAAAATATCTGAGGCATTTAGTATGTGAATTATAATAATCCTGGATATTTTATATTTATGGAGTTAGATATCAAATTCATTGCTATTATATGTACTGTTGTGTTATATAGTATTTGTTGGTGTTTTTGTCTTGGACTAGTGAAACATAGTCCCATATTGGCTAAACGACCAAGTGGTATCTAAATATAATGCTTTCCTTGTGTTGAGGTGTGCACATGGTGTGTGGTGGGGCACATGTCGGTGCCATGTGGGAGTATTTTTCTAGGAGGAAAATGATTAACTCCTCAAAGAAAGTATTTATGCTTTTGTCACACTCATGAGAACAATCTCTTAGGAGCTAAGCGACTCGGACTTGGGCGCAAAGTGGTGCTTTGTTGGCGCATTTAGTACGTCGGCATCGGCGCAAAGTGCGCATTTGATGCGCTTGTTTTATGCGCGGGTGCTGCACTGCTATGCACATACAACGTGTAGCGAGATATGATCTGTTATGGAAAGATTAAGTCTTTATTCAGATCCGTTTTTGTGGGGTTTGAATTAAATTCGTTCCTATCTTTTCAATAACATTTGGCGGCCAGATTAGGACTAGGGTTTCTGCCCTCCTCTATAAATACTTTTTTTATAACCCTTTTGAGAACTTACTTCGAAAATTGGGAGACGAAAATAGTTGTTGCTGCTGCCGCCATTGAAGTCAAGGGAGTTCGTGCAAGTCCAGAACCGGTGACAGTGAGTGTTCCAGAAGTTCTTCGTGAATTTGTTGGTTCCTGAGAGTAAATCGTGTGAGACGAATCTTGCTTTGAGCAACGGTGATCTTCATCACCCCAGCAAGCAGAGATATATTTCTTTTATCTTCTCTCTCTTCTATTTGTAATCTGTTATTTCCGTGTGCAACTGCGTTTGCAAAAAAGAACATTTGTATTCTGATCATTGTAATATTGGCAGCAAGTTATATATATATATATATATATATATATATATATATATATATATATATATATATATATATTCCTTGGCATCGAGTTCTTCAGAAGACAAACTTGTTTACTGGAACTTCTGAATCTCGACTACAACTTCAGGATCAAACAGATGATAGACTGTGAAGTTTGCTTGAACCTCTGTTGCTGGTCCGTTTGTTCTTCTTTTGATTAAGTTCCGAGACTAACAGTATTTTCATGATATATAATTCATTTGTCTGGTAATGTAACAATATTTGTAGACAATATTTGTAGAAATATGACATTGTTGTACAAAATTTTATTGAATTATCTCATTTCACAAAATTATAATTATAAAAGTTAGTCTCTCTAAACAATATCAATCCCAAAGGAATAAATGATAGCGCACATGCATTATTCTCATGGTAGTGGGTACCTATTGTGTTGATGTTCAGGGGTTTGGATTGAGTTCGGAGCAAGTTGGCTCAGGTTCGGGTCCTGTTGGGTTAGATTTGGCTACAGTAAGGTTTAGTTCACGATAGATTCGGTCGTATCCAGGTAGACTCGGGTCCTAGATAAGATCGAGTTTAGTCAAGTTCAGGTCTAGACAAGTTCGGTCATGATCAAGGTAGTTTGGATTATTACAAAACTGTAGGTGGGTGTATGATGCTCGATGAAATTTATTTTTCCCAGAAATTCTTAATTGAAATTATGTCAAATCCAGTAATAGTAATAGTAATATGAATGCGATTATTCCCCAGCCAAAGAAAATTTAGGGTCAATTTCTACATTTCGATCTCCATACATGCATGGGCACTGAATATACCTGAAGATAGCAATTAACTAGAACGTGACTAGGTATTACTAAAGTAGCAAGTAGCAAAGCAGACTGTTGTACCAGCCCATTTACCAAATTTTGCCACTGATTCCTGGCCATGGAGCGAAGATGAGTTCCTGGCCTAGGTTCTCGGTCGAGACTTGAAGCATTTTGTGACTTGTTTCAGTGTAACGTTGAGAGCCATAAGCTAGTTCTACTGACAACAAAATGAAAAAGGTGATTTCATAGGTTCAAGCAAATGGTGTATCATGCCAGAAAGTTAATTTCGAAAGGAAGTGACAGTCTGATGCCATACTCCATTTCCTTTCTTAATATTGGCACGAGGATATGTTCAAAGCTGGACAACATTTTGCATGTCATTTAAAATCAAACTGGTAAGAAGCGAGCCCTGTTAGACTGAAGTACAATATAAAATAGGTATTGAGATTAAATTGTATATATGGTGATTGGTCCATGTGTCTTAGGCTCAAGTTGATATGTGGATGTATATATATGTGATATCATGATGAATGAAAGACCTAGATTATTCTCTCCTTCTACTTCTTCACATGGTATCAGAGCATGACGGCTATGACATGATTTCTTTTCCCATAGCGGCAGCGATTTTTTCTCCACTGCGGCGGCGGCGAGTCTCCCTTCGACCGGCGGTATGACGAGCGGTGACAGCGGTGACGAGTTTTATACGTTGGTGTGGCGGAGGCAACAATGATCGATCCCACATTCCCGTATTACCTTGGTTCTAATGACAATTCGAGTAATACAATTACGAAAGTGGTATTTCGTGGAAAAAATTATGAGGAATGGTCGATATCTATTCGGCTTTCTCTACGGGCTCGATGGATATTTGGGTTTATTGACGGGTCTATCGATAAACCTACGGAGAATAACAAATTGGAGGATTGATACTATGTCCAATCGATGCTTGTGCAATGGATCTTGCACACTATTGGCGCTTCGGTGAAGAAGACGATGCCCTGCTTTGAGTAGGCAAAATCGTTGTGGGATTCGCTCAAGAACCCATTTAGCGTAAAAATGGCGCTAGAATTCAACATATTAAACATTCGTTGACAGAGTGTCGCGAAACGAAATCCATGTCCGTGGTTGACTACTTCGGCCAATTGCAGACTCTTTGGGATGAGTTGGGGACTTATGAACCTATTCCGACGTGCAGTTGCGGCAAATATACGTGTGATATCCCGAAGAAGCTATAGAAACGGGTTGATGAGGAGCGCTTTCATCAGTTTCTTTATGGGATCAATCAGGAACTCTATGACAATATCCGCTCGACTGTATTAGCACAAGATTTGTTCCCTACTTTGGCGCGTGCTTATCAATCCATGCTACAGGAGGAACGATTACGCACGTCCACACAAGTCTCCTCTGAACAGGACAAGGTTATGGTGCTTGTGGTTAAAACTCCTTCTGTTAACCGTGGGCCATCTCGTTTGGATGCTCGGGATAAATCGTAGTTGCTTTGCAATTTTTGCAAACGTAACGGACATGAAGAAGCCTCTTACTTCGAGAAACATGGCTTTCAGGATTGGTGGGGGGATAGGCCGCGTGGCGGCGGACGAGGGGTTAGCCGTGGACGTGGTGGTGGACACGCGACTGGTGGTGGACGTGGACGGGGTGCGGAGGTGCATACGGCGGTAGCAGGACGTGGCGCGACGGCTGCGGCACAGACACGTATGGCAGGTGATGGTGCATGCGGTGTTCCGGGAATACTCCGGACTAATGACAACAACTTATTTCTCTGTTTGGTAACTCTTCGGTCAAATCTCCGAAGGACCGTATGGTGGGTAAGTCTGTTACACCTTGGATTATTGATACAGACGCTTCGAATTATGTTACTGGAAATTTGGATTTATTGTCCGGGGTGACGAAAATAGAGGAATGTACGGTTGGGCTCCCGGACAGACGAACTACTGTTGCCTCGTATTGCGGGCGTGTTCCTCTTGTACCGGATGTTGTTCTCATGAATGTTCTATTCGTACCTCAATTATATTACAATTTAATTTCTGTGGCCCATCTTATTGATGATACAAATTGTGTTGTACAATTCACTAAAAAATTATGCGTGATACAGGATCCCAGTTTGAGGATCCTGATTGGCGTCGGTAAACGGCGGGATGGACTATACTACTTTCGTATTGTACCGAAGACTCAGGCCTTGGCAGTGACTAGGACGACTTCTGTAAACCCCCTCACAAAAAATATGTATTTTGTGTGTATTTTGTATTTCGTGTATTTGTTTTAGATTATTTTTTTTTCAAAATAATTAAAATCCAATAATTTTATTAGGACACTTTACCATGGTTTGGACATTAATAATATAAGATGACCCAAAAATCTGTATCTCCCTTCATAGGAATTCGACCCCTTGGCATTAGTATGACCTTAATAATATAGGATGGCCCAAAAATCTGTATCTCCCTTCATAGGAATTCGACCCCTTGGCATTAGTATGACATTAATGATATAGGATGGCTCAAAAATCTGTATCTGCCTACACAGGAGACACTATCTGTAGGATCTTTTCGTGGCACAGAAATTCAACCCCTTGGCACTAGTATGACCTTAGTGTAACGACCATAGATTCTGTGTTAAATATTTAGATAATATATATATATAAATTAATTGTGGTTATTTTTCAACCCCAATTTCCTACAATTAGCATCCCATAAATTCCCGTACAAAGTTAGACATTTTTCCTTCTTATAGATTTGCATATCTTTTATTACCTATTTTGTGGATAACCATTAAATTAATTACCTAGTTAATTAGCTAATATAATTATTGGATTTATAACTAACTAAATAATTAATTATTAATTATAAAATATTACATAAAATATTTTGAGTGTGGTATTTTATTAGAGCTTTACAAAGTAATTTTCTAGATTTTATTTTGTGTGCAAATATTATTTTTGGATTTTTAGCCTCATCTATATAAGTAAATAAATATATGGTTATTAAATAATAATAATAAAATTAGTGATAATAATAATAATAATAATAATAATAATAATAATAATAATAATAATAATAATAATAATGATAGTGATATTATTATTATTATTATTATTATTATTATTATTATTATTAGTAATAATAATAATGTAAATTAAAAAGAAAAAAGAAAAAAAAAGAAAAAAAAATAAAAATCTACTAAATAAATCCAACTAAACCTAATAACTATAAATCCTAATAACCCAAAACCTATTCTCTAATCACCCCCTTCATAGCAACTTCACCCCACCCCAACCAAACGAGCCGCAGACCCTTTCCCACTCTCCCTCTCCCTTATATATATACATATACATATATAATCCCCAAATTCCTAAAATCCTAATCACTCAAACCCTAACCCTAACCCTAGCCTCGACCCCAGCCTCCGGCGCCGCCGCCCCCGCTCCCGGACCGCCGCTGCAGCCGCCCGGACCGACCGCTGCCGGCCGCCGGCACTGCACACGTGCAGAAATACCGCTCCGAGCACCTATCTTTTAGGTATTGTATCTTCTTCATCTGTGATCCTTTTTGCGCGCGGTTTGTTCGTGTACGCTCACAACCTAACCCTCTAGGATTTTCATTCAAGCGGGACGAGTTTTCGTTCCCTAGATTGGTCGAAAAATCGACCGGAAAATGACCGAAAAACTGACCAAAACAGTTCAGAATTTCGAATCCAAAATCCCATGTTCACGCCAAATTTGCCATCAACATGTTTATTATTTTCAAAAACTAATTAAAGGGTTTTTCTTCTCCATATAACCGATTTTTTTTTGTTCTTTAAGTTTTTGTTAATTTGTTCTGTGTAAAATTATTCGTCCTCCAAAATGACAAAAACTTATTTTTTAAAATATTGGAAAATTGTGATACGGAGCGCACCCCGCCAAACGGGACCGTCTCGTCGCGTACCAATTGTGGTATATCCTGACGTGTGGAGTTTCACGAAAGCTGATTCGGACGTGTGCGCGCGTCGTAATCAACCCGTATCCGTAAAAAGTCCCTATATCGCGACTTTTGCAAACTACCACCCCGTTTTGTGTACGCTCGTCAGAATACGACGAAACTTACGTCATTGGATTCGTGGTATCATGCTGGTCCTGTGACCCAAGTTTCATGCGATTCCGAGATAGTTGACCAAGCCGCCTATTTGCGGGCCTTACGGTTGACTTTTAGGACAAATTTGTGTTCGGCTCACCGGAATCCAAAATTGGATATACCGTTGAGTTCGTATTGACGTTTAAAATTTGTTTGACCTATAATTTGTCCCATTTAGAGACCTTTGTCCCTGGCACGCTTTTCAGTGCAAAGTGGCCTATATGTGGACCCGCTTTGACCCAAAATTACCGTTTTGCCCCTGTGTCCAAATTGGAAGAAAGGGTAGTATTTTTTAGCTATCTCGCTTATTTTGGGAACGGTGGTGATGTTTATTTCAGCATCCAGAGACGTTCATTCGGAGGCCATAGTTTCTGATCCTCTATACTTGACACCTGGAGTTTATATTACGCAGCTTTCTTGCCAAACAAGTATACCTTGTCATTGTACTGTAATTTACATTCCATATGATGCATGTATTTTATTTTTGTCATTTAGTTCATATATTTTAACTACTATATAAACTGTGCGTCCAAGGATACTTGGGTGCAACGACGGTGTCGTCGTATTTTATCTTTATTATATATTATGCATGTTGACTTAGTTTTACGAGACCATCACATTATTAGAGGCATCATTAGGTTTCATTGGCCGTGACACATCTATTACACGAGTGTGAGTCTCATGTAGGACACGGACTTACAGGCTGGCCTCCTGAACGTATGGGACGTGCGATAGGAAATAACTGCTGATAGAATTTGCATAATTAGAAGTCTTGGCAGTTATTAGAGGTATCATCGTGTCATGGATGTGACATGCTTAGAGCATAGGGTGGGAAGAACAACAAGTACGACGTTTGGGCTCCTTTGCACTTTCCTTGTGTAACCCGTACGCTCCGTCGGAGATGCGCGGTCATGATGACCCCTATATATTACCTGGCGGCCTCTGGCGTTCAAAAAATGACATGCTTTGTAGGCCCCTGATTCTCCGAGAGAATCATGCCAATCCCATTTTAGCCAGATAGCACACTTGTTGGAAAGTTGTTCTCAAACTGCATTCACATAGATGGTTAGGCGACCCATTGGATGTTTATTTTTCAGTACTTTATTGGCATACTTCTATGTATCTTGTTACGTCCCTCTGAGGACCTGGTCCCTTTTCAGGTGTAGACAATCATGATTATTCGCAGGAGCGCGGATCAGGACTTGCTACTCTATTCTCTTTCGAGGAGGTCTTCTCTTCGAGCCTCATTGGTCATTAGATGATGTTCTTATTGTGTTTACTTTTATATTCTAGTTTGGTAGTGGATTTGTTTCCACCCGACTATCATTCTTTGATACTTCATTTTGAGATTCAGTTATATAGTTGATTGATTATTTATTTATTTATTTATTCTGTGGATGATATTTAGTTGTCTTGTGACTTATGATAAATATATACCACTTGTGAATTATTGTTCATAATACAGCGTACGTATGTGTTATGGTTTCCATATATTTGAGTTGCCATATACATACGGCTGACATGCTTACGTATTCCTAGTCCTATATATTTTAGGACTGGGGCGTGACATGTTTTTAGTGGTAGTCCATGCAGGTCGAGAGTATATTGTCTCGGTTACGTTACTGTACCGAGCAAGCCTACAAATAGGATTAGAATATATGATCTCATCCATATTTGACTATGACTCACCTTCCTTTCAATCTGTTCTATTTAAATAATTGCATCCTGCTTGATTCATGTGCTTCCCTAATAGTTTCTTGAGTATAGCCTTCTGCTAGAATATATGAATCCTTGTTGTTAGGATGATAATTAGGGTAACTTTCTTATTAAGAATACAACTAGAATATTGACACATCGCAAAGTTTAGAATACCTAGTGAACCTTAGCATCAAATACCTATAAATTGATTGACCATTATCCCTTGAGAGTAGTATAGACAATACTAGGGTTAGTTAGAAATTTGACCATATTGTTTGACCCTAGCATTGAGGAACCAATAGAAATCTAAGATTGAATATTAGGGCTAAACCTAACTTTCATAGTGAGATAATATTAGAACTATAAATTTAGCTCATTGTCTTAATATTAGCAGAACAGTACC
The DNA here is from genome assembly GCA_036927795.1 of Iris macrosiphon. Lineage (NCBI taxonomy): Eukaryota > Viridiplantae > Streptophyta > Magnoliopsida > Asparagales > Iridaceae > Iris > Iris macrosiphon. The sequence goes on along the minus strand of JAYESA010000007.1, from coordinate 147,744,722 downwards.
TTAGGAAGCCAAGAGGAATGAATAGAATATTTCTTTTGATTATACCTCGAACACAGAGATTAGCATACCACCTTCCCCTCAGAAAATCATGATATTATCAAGATTCTCTCTAGTTAATTTTATACCTTGTTCCTCCGAAACCTTGAACGCTCTCTATTTGTGCGGCGACTAAATTTTTTTCTTAATCTTTTAATTTATGCCACCTAACCCTTCTGATTGTAGGCCAAGTGATTTCTTTTATGTTAGGATATATAGTTTGCTAGGATTATAGTTGTAATCTTGAATTTTGAAATTATGTGCTTAGTAGTTAGAACATGATAGTTTAAGTTGTTTATTTAGATTGTGATAATTATCCTTAGTTTCAAATCAAGTAATCTGTTCCACATATCTCCATATATGTTATATTATCCTTCACTTGAGGGCCAGTAACTTTTCATTCTTAATATTAACACTTTTGTTCTATAAGCACTATGATTAAGACTTAAGATGACCATTACCTATATAAAGCAATAGGATACCCTAATAAGCACCAAGATCTTTTCTCGTGTACCCCAACAAGAGTTTCTACTTTATCCCCACAAGGCATTTACAATATTAGTTAATTCTTTTAAGTTGGGTAGTATGCCTCACAACCTAGTAACACATAGTCCTTTTGACCCATTAATGAAGTGTAACTGAATGGCACCAACTATAGGCTTCCATAAGAAGATAATGTTTATCCAGACTGTAGAACTTAGAGGCCTATACCCCCATTTGGTCGACTAGAGACTTAGACAAGGAGTTAGTATGGCAACTGTAGAGGCACAACACCGGACGAATCTTATATTCTTGGTGAACTTGAATTATTTGTACTTTCGCTCATCATAATCCAGCGTACTTATAATTTTCTGGACTACCTTGACATATGCTGCTATTATAGCCTAGTTTTGCAAGCTTATTTTTTTATCGGGCTTGATCATGATATATGTATTATTGGGTATACACACTAGTACATTGTCTAAAATCAGAATCAGTGTATTACGGTCAGATCAACCTTAGTGCGCTCAGTTCGCTCTTCGCATAACTACTTTACGTGGATTGAGGTATATAGTTGACTAGTAGACGAATATAGTTGCCCTTCAGATATGTTCGAGCATATCTTATCGGTTACGTAATTGTTCTGATATGAACATGAGAAAATGAATTTACCAAATAGGATTTCTATCCACAACTGCCTTGACAACATCCTTTTGAATTCTTTAAACGCCTTGAACCCCGTATTTGTATTCTATTACCTCCACCTAGAATTCTTTATTATTTTTCTCCGTCTTTTCCTATTTCGGAAAGACGAACGCTCGTGCTTGGTATAAGTTTGATACGCGGATAGTACTAGATATACCCATAGGCCAATCACATTACTTGGTGACTATCTTTCGTAATTAAGAGCACACCACATGTGAGATATTTGGTGTTAAAATTTTGAGGATTGGATAACACGATTTAATAATTTGAGGAAGTATTTCTTAAAAGTATAGCCTTATGTGATAGATGGATAAATTCTAAGTTGGATAGAAGTAGCATTGTCAACTTGAGGTAAATTATTTTTAGATTGTGATCAAGCAAGATTAGATTGAGAGATTTAAGTCATTTTAATTTTGAGAATTTTAAGAGGATGATGATTTAATGAATTTTGATATCTTGATATTGCGGACCAAATATTTATACTTTGAGCACATGATTTAAATTTTGAATATTGAAGGTGGAATCATCGATTTAAATTTTGAGGATAAATATATAATTTTAGACTTGAACAATTGTTGAATTAGATTTAAAATTTTACGATTTGATGATTTGAACTAAAGGTTGAAATTTGATTGTTGGATCATCTATTTAAAATATTGATGATGGAAATTGAGTTTAAAATTTGAAGAGTACGAAATTCTTAATTTGAGAATAAGATTTGATTAGAATTGTTTATTGTTCGAAGTCTAGAGGAGATTATGATAGATGAAGATTGTGATGTAAATCTTAATGTGGGATATCATATAGATTTGACTTAAATTTGGATGTTGATGATTTGAAAATTTAGAAGAGATTCTGATAGGTTAAACTTTGATTGAAGCAATGGTTACTTTAATTTTGAAGTGATTGCGATAGATTTGAGTATATTTTATTATTTAAAATTTTGGAAGAGATTGCGATCGACTTGCCTTACGTACGAATGTGAAGGATTTAACAAATCATGCCTTATTTTTAATTTTAAGGACGAATTTTTTTTAAGTTGGGTAGATTGTAAACCCCCTCACAAAAAAAAGGTATTTTGTATTTCGTGTATTTGTTTTAGATTATTTTTTTTCAAAACAATTAAAACCCAATAATTTTATTAGGACACTTCACCATGGTTTGGACATTAATAATATAGGATGGCCCCAAAATCTGTATCTTCCTTCATAGGAAGTAGCCTACACAGGAGACACTACCTGTAGGATCTTTTCGTGGCACAAAAATTTGACTCATTGGCATTAGTATGACCTTAGTGTAACGACCATAGATTATGTGTTAAATATTTAGATAATATATATATAAATTAATTGTGGTTATTTTTCAACCCCAACTTCCTACAATTAGCATCCCATAAATTCCCGTGCCAAGTTAGACATTTTTTCTTCTTATAGATTTACATATATTTTATTACCTATTTTGTGGATAACCATTAAATTAATTACCTAGTTAATTAGCTAATACAATTATTGGATTTATAACTAAATAATTAATTAATTATTAAATATAAATTATTACATAAAATATTTTGAGTGTGGTATTTTATTAGAGCTTTACAAAGTAATTTTTTAGAATTTATTTTGTGTGCAAATATTATTTTTGGATTTTTAGCCTCATCTATATAAGTAAATAAATATATGGTTATTAAATAATAATAATAAAATTAATGATAATAATAATACTAATATTAATGATATTAATAATAATAATAATAATAATAATAATAATAATAATGATATTTTTATTATTATTATTAGTAATAATAATAATGTAAATTAAAAATAAAAAATAAATAAAATAAAAATCTACTAAATAAACCCAACTAAATCTAATAACTATAAATCCTAATAACCCAAAACCTATTCTCTAATCACCCCCTTCACAGCAACTTCAATTCCTAAAACCCTAATCACTCAAACCCTAACCTTAGCCTCGACCCCAGCCTCCGGCGCCGCCGCCCTCGCCCGGACTGCCGCCGCAGCCGCCCGGACCGCCCGCCGTCAGCCGCTGCGCACTGCACACGTACAGAAATATCGCTCCGAGCACCCATCTTTTAGGTATTGTATCTTCTTCATCTGTGATCCTTTTTGTGCGCGGTTTATTCGTGTACGCTCACAACCTAACCATCTAGGATTTTCATTCAAGCGGGATGAGTTTTCGTTTCCTAATTGGTCGAAAAATCGACCGGAAAATGACCGAAAAACTGACCAAAACAGTTTAGAATTTCGAATCCAAAATCCCATGTTCATGCCAAATTTGCCATAAACCTGTTTATTATTTTCAAAAACTAATTAAAGGGTTTTTCTTCTCCATATAACCGAGAATTTTTTTATTTTTTTAGTTTTTATTAATTTGTTCTATGTGTAAAATTATTCGTCCTCCAAAACGACCAAAAACTTATTTTTAAAAATATTGAAAAATTATGATACGGAACGCGCCCTCCAAACGGGACCACCTCGTCGCGTACCAATTACACCGAAAGACGCGTATGGTATATCCTGACGTGTGAGATTTTGTGGAAGCTGATTCGGACGTGTGTGCGCTTCGAAATCAACCCGTATCCGTAAAAAGTCCCATATCGCGACTTTTACAAACTATCACCCCGTTTTGTGTACGCTCGTCGGAATGCGACGAAACTTGCGCCATTGGATTCGTGGTATCACGCTGGTCCTATGACCCAAGTATTATGCGATTCCGAGACAGTTGACCAAGCCGCCTATTTATGGGCCCCACGGTTGACTTTTAGGGCGAATATGTGTTCGGCTTACCAAAATTCAAAATTGGACATACCGTTGAGTTCGTATTAACGTTTAAATTTTGTTTGACCTATAATTTGTCCTATTTAAAGACCTTTATTCCTGACACGCTTTTCGGTGTAAAGTGGCCCACATGTGGACCCGCTTTGACCCGAAATTATCGTTTTGTCCCTGTGTCCAAATTGGAAGAAAGGGTAGTATTTTCTAGCTATCTCGCTTATTCTGGAAACGTTGATGATATTTATTTCAGCATCCGGAGACGTTTATTCGGAGGCTATAGTTTCTGATCCTCTATACTTGACATCTGGACGTTTATATTACGCAGCTTTCTTGCCAGGCAAGTATACCTTGCCATTGTACTGTAATTTACATTCCTTATGATGCATGTAATTTATTTCTGTTATTTAGTTTATATATTTTAACTGTTATATAAACTGCGCGTCCAAGGATACTTGGGTGCAACGACGGTGGAGTCATGTTTTATCTTTATTATTTATTATGCATGTTGACCTAGTTTTACGAGACTACCACATTATTAGAGGCATCATTAGGTTTCATTGGCTGTGACACATCTGTTACACGAGTGTGAGTCTTATGTAGGACACGAACTTGCGTGACAGGCTGGCCTCCTATACGTATAGGACGTGCGATAGGGAATAACTGCTGATAGAATTTGCATAATTAGAAGTCTTGGCAGTTATTAGAGGTATCATCGTGTCATGGATGTGACATGCTTAGAGCATGGGATGGAGAGAACAACAAGTACGGCGTTTGGGCTCCTTTGCACTTTCATTGTGTAACCCGTACGCTCCGCCGGAGATGCGCGGTTTGATGGCCGCTATATATTACCTGGCGGCCTCTGGCGTTCAAAAAATGACATACTTTGTAGGCCCCTGATTCTCCGAGAGAATCATGCCAATCCCATTTTAGCCAGATAGCACACTTGCTGGAAAGTTGTTCTCAAACTGCATTCACATAGATGGTTAGTCGACCCATTGGATGTTTATTTTTCAGTACTTTATTGGCATGCTTCTATGTATCTTGTTACGTCCCTCTGAGGACCTGGTCCCTTTCCAGGTGTAGACGATCATGATTATTTGCAGGAGCGCGGATCAGGACTTGCTACTCCATTCTCTTTTGAGGAGGTCTTCTCTTCGAGCCTTATTGATCATTAGATGATGTTCTTATTATGTTTACTTTTATATTCTAGTTTGGTAGTGGATTTGTTTCCACCCGACTATCATTCTTTGATACTTTATTTTGAGATTCAGTTATATAGTTGATTGATTATTTATTCATTTATTTATTCTGTGGATGAGATTTAGTTATTCCCTGTGACTTGTGATAAATATATACCACTTGTGAATTATTGTTCATTATACAACGTACGTATGTGTTATGGTTTTCATATATTGGAGTTGCCATATACATACGGCTGGCATGCTTACGTATTCATAGTCCTACGTATTTTGGGACTGGGGCGTGACAACTTCTTTGGACATTTGGCATCATCGACTTGGGCATCCTTCTGATAAAATAGTAAAGTCTCTTCATATTGTTAGTAGTTCTAGTAGTTCAGTGAATAAGGCATGTGAAGTTTGCCATCAGGCAAAAGCAAACTCGAGGTATTTTTTCTGTCAGTGACTCTCGGGCTGTTGCAATTTTTGATTTGATACATTGTGATCTTTGGGGGCTGTATCCTACGTCTTCTTCGTGTTGAGCTCGATATTTTTGACGACTGTGGATAATTTTTCTAGTGCTATTTGGGTATTTTTTGATTATAAGACTGAAGTATACAAGATGTTCTCATCATTTTTTTCTAAGATTGAGCGGCAATTTAATTCTAAAGTTCAAATTGTGTAAAGTGATAATGGTACTGAGTTTAATTGCCTGCGTGACTACTTTGCATATAATGGTATTTTATTTCAGACATCTTGTGTGGGTACACCTCAGCAGAGTGGGAGGGTCGAACGAAAATATAGACATATTTTAAATGTGGCACGTGCTTTAAGTTTTTAGAAAAATTTGACAATTTCTTTTTGGGAGAATGTATTTTGGCGGCCGATAATTTGATCAATTGAACCCCTTGAAGTCTTCTTGGTTTTAAAATTCTTTATAAAATTTTATTTGGTGCTTCTCCTTCTTATGATAAATTACGTGTTTTTGAAATCTATGTTTTGCCCAAAACCAAAAAGCTAAAATGGACAAATTTGCTAATCGCAGTCGAAAGTGTATTTTTGTTGGATATCCCTATGACAAAAAAGGTTGAAAATTGTATGATCATGCTACTGGTGAATTTCTTACTCTCTTGAGATGTTAAATTTTATGAGACTGATTTTTCCTATTCTGTTGAGGATGATCAGGGTGGTACGGCTTCACCTGAGCTTGCACCTCCTATCGTGGGTGATGACGATTTGGGTTTTGATCTTCTGATCGATAGTACTACGAGGTGTGATTTACCTCATACCGATGGGACGATCGTATCCCCGGATGGGAACGACGCGGTAGGGGAGGCTGATGGTGAGGGTGGCACGGCTGAGGCTGCTGTGGAGGATAAGCCGGCAGAGGATGAGGTGGCGGTGGGGGTGCCAGATGGTGATGGTGTACTAGGGTGTAAAATGCGTGCCAAAATTTTGTCCGTGAAGCTTCGCGATTTTGTTACAAATACAATACGAAAGTTGAGTCCCAGTCCTTCCTTCTAATGTTCCACCACGTTCAATCACTCCTCAGGTACTCCTTATCCTATGGCACATTTTTGAATTATGATTAATTTTCTCTGGGATAGAGAAATTTGTTGCAGCTGTAACTGCAGGTACATAACTGACATCCTTTAAAGAGAAGGTTAAAGGTGCAGGGTGACGTGAAGCAATGTAGAAGGAGATACGAACTTTGGAGGATAATGATACCTGGACAATGGAGACGCTTCCAGCTGGGAAACGTGCTCTGGGGAGCCGGTGGGTAAATAAGATAAAGTATAATTCTGATGGGAGTGTTGAGTGGCTTAAAGCCCGTTTGGTAAGAAATTTTTTTTTGGCTATTTTTCGTCTACTTTTCATGATTCGCCGTTAGGCGTTTATTGTTCGTGATCGTTCGTGGTTCGTTTATGAGATCTAGGGTTTCTATAGATCTTCGTTGGTTATTCGTCATCGGTTGAGGTTCGTTGTGAGATCTAGGGTTTCAAAGACCTCGTCTTTCTGTTACATCTGCAAGTATGGTGGGGACCGAATCTTCTAGCGAGGTTAATAGTGGTGGTGGTAGCGGATGTGGTTCTCCTTTTACTGTTATTCATAATGATGAATTGGGAAAGTCGATTATAGCGGTGAAACTCAATGGTGCAAACTACCTTGCCTGGTCCAAGTCTATCAAAGTGGTGTTAAGGGCGAAGAAGAAGTTGAAGTTTTTGACGGAAGAACCCCTACCTGAAACGTCCGTTGAGTATGAAGATTGGATGAGTGCAGATGCATACATTATGTCGTGGTTGTGGCATAGTATGTAACCACATATCGCTGCTAATGTTCAATGGTGTGAATCAAGCAAACAGATTTGGGCATCTCTGGAAGAATCATATTCGCAGAAGCAAAACATTGTCCGTATTTATGAGTTGTACGAGTTATTGTTCAATACAAAGCAAAATGGGAAGCCTGTGAATGAATATCTGGCTTCAAAGAAGGCTTTGTGGGAGAAACTGCTTCAATATCATCATGTTACTACTGATTTGAAGGAAGCTCGGAGATAGAAGAAAGAGTTTCATGTTTCACTTATCCTAGCCGGCTTGGATCCTGCGCTCAAACCTTATAAAGCTCAAATCCTTGCTGGAGAGTAGTTACCTACGGTGGCAAATACTTTCTTCCGTCTCAATCGTTCCTTTCTGGGACAGAGTTCTGTGGTGCCGAGTACTGACTCTTCTGCCCTAGTTTCCAGTGCTGTTGGTCGTGATGGTGGACGTGGTATTGGACGTGGTGGTAGAGATGGTGGTCGTAGTTTTGGTTGAGGAGGAGGCCGTGGTGGTAGAGACAATGGTGGTGGTGGTGGCCGTGGTCAACCACGGAAGTATAACTATTGTGGAATGTTCGGTCATGTAGAAGACTATTGTTGGGACAAGTGGGGCAAACCAGAATATGCACATCAAGTGCATAATGAAAATATGCAGTCCCAGGTTACCACTTCTGCTCCCAGAGATGATACTTCGGGTTCAATCAGACTTCAACGTCCGATACCTCATCTCTATTTCAACAGATCCTCCAGAAGTTGAATGCGCTTGCTAGTACCACCTCCTAACTTACTACAACCATGACACATATAGGTAATCCTGCTTTTGTGGCAACCTAGTCACCATCCATCTCTTGGGTCATCGACTCAGGAGCAAGCTCTCACATGTCTAGTATAACATCTATCTTTCATAATCGTAGTTCCATGAAACATAATATTATCTTGGCTGATAGGTCTACTCGTCCTGTGCTTGTAAAATATGTCATTCACCCTACTCAATCACTATCATTATTTGATTCATTATATGTGCCTAATTTTTCATTTAATTTGTTATCTGTGAGCCAGTTAACCAAATCTCTTCAATATTCTGTGACATTTTTTTCCAATTCGTGTGTGTTTTTCAGGACTTCAGGACGAAGAAGATGATTGGTTCGGAACATAAAAAGATGGACTGTACTACTTGGATCTACCTGGAAAGGCCTTCACTTTTGTTTCTACTTCTCTGTTGCAGTGACATTATCGTTTGGGATATCCGTCTTTGGCTAAGTTGCGTCAAGTTATTCTTAGTTTGAGTCATGTTTCTAGTCTTGAATATGAGGCTTGTCAGTTAGGCAAGCATCACCGTAGTTCCTTTTCTCGTCGTAGTGAGAGTCGTCAATTAGAGTCTTTTGATCTTTTTCATTCTGATATTTGGGGTCCGTCTAGAGTCAAAAGTCTAAAAGGATTTCAGTATTTTATTATTTTTATTGATGATTATTCCAGAATAACTTGGTATTATTTAATGAAAAAAAGATCTGAGTTTCCAAATGTGTTATCTGTCTTTTATAATGGAGTTTATGTTCAGTTTGATAAACGTATCAAAATTCTGTATTCTGATAATGCTTTGGAGTATACTTAATCTTCTGTGAACAGTTTCTGTGTTGATCGTGGTATGATTCATCAAACCAGTTGTGTCCACACCTCTCAACAAAATGGTATAGCCGAACGCAAACATCGACACATTTTAGATGTGGCTCGAACTCTCATGTTCAATATGCATGTCCCTAAATAGTATTGGGCAGATACCGTTCTTACTGCATGTTATCTTATTAATCGCATGCCATCATCTGTATTAAATAACAAAGTTCCATTTACCATATTACATACAAATGTCGCACCTTTTTCCTTATCTCCTCGAGTGTTTGGGTGTGTCACTTTTATTCATAACTTGGAACCTAATCGAGATAAGTTGGCTCCTAGATCTCTGAAGTGTATCTTTCTTGGTTATCCCCGTACTCAAAAAGGTTATCGTTGTTACAGTCCACAGTCACGCAAATATTATGTCAGTGCGGATGTTACATTCTTTGAGTCTACCCCTTTCTTTCCTTCAGGAGACCGTTGTATTCCTTTTACAACAGATTTGATATCTTTCATACAATTTTAGGTCATTCTTGAATCAATTTTTGTCTCTATTTCCCATGTACAGGTTTATCAGAGATCCAAGGACAGGCCAGTGGTTCTGTAGAATTCAGCCTTCAACCAATCATCTTCCGTGCTTGAGGTTTTTGCTCCCATCACCACAGATTCAGATGATCTTCCTATTGTTCTCAGAAAAAGATAACGCCTTTGTACCACAAAGAATAAGCATCATATTTCTAACTATGTTTTATTACACCGTGCTTCATTATCTTTTCATGCATTTGCTGTTTCATTGTCTTCTATTTTTATTTCCAAAACTTACAAGCAGGCTATGTCATCTTCTGGTTGGAAAAGTGCAATGGATGAGGAGATGTATGCTTTACATCAAAATCAGACTTGTGAGCTTATATTACTTCCTGTTGGAAAGCAAACAGTGGGTTGTAGATGGGTGTACATTGTTAAGTATCACCCTGATGGTTCTGTTGAGCGCCTCAAGGCACGGTTGGTTGCCAAAGGGTATACTCAGACATATGGCGTGGATTATATGGAGACTTTCTCTCCAGCGGCTCGGCTGAATTCAGTTCAGATTCTTATTTATGTGGTGGTTAATCACCAATGGCCTATATATCAGCTGGACATAAAGAATACTTTCTTGCATGGTGACTTACAAGAGGAGGTTTATATGGATCAACCACCGGGATATATTGTAGCAGGAAATAAAAAACTCGTATGTCGATTGAAGAAAGCATTATATGGGCTGAAACAGTCGTCTCGTGCTTGGTTTGACAAGTTTAATTCAGTTCTCATTCAGTATGGCTTTCGGCGTACCACATGAGATCATTCAATATTTTGCCATTCTTCCTTAGCAGGTATTATCGTGTTGATTGTTTATGTTGATGATATCATTATATCTAGGAGTGATCATGCTGGAATTGTAGACTTGAAGGCCTACCTTAGTCGTCAGTTTCATGCTAAGGATTTAGGTCTTCTTCGATATTTTCTTGGAATCGAGGTTGCTCGATCTAAGAAGGGTGTGTATCTGTCACAACGCAAGTATGTTCTAGACATGCTCTCCGAGACTGAGATGTTGGAGTGTCGGCCAGTTGAGACTCCTATGGATTATCATGACAAGTTTGATGCTGACAGGGGAGAGTTATTTGAGGATGTTGGATATTATAGACGTTTGGTTGGCAAACTTATATATCTTACTGTTACTCGATCAGACATCACATATGCAGTTGGAGTAGTTAGTCAGTTTATACATGCCCCTCGGCAACCACATTGGGAGGCTATCTCTCGCATTCTTCGATACTTGAAGGGTGCACCTGGAAATGATTTGTTGTACAAACCTTTCCAGTTGCTTACGGTGACTAGGTTCAGTGATGCTGATTGGGCAGACAGTTGCAGTGATAGGAGGTCTACTTCTGGCTATTTTGCATTGTGATTCCTATTCCGATGGTGATGTATTATGATAATCAATCAACAATGTTTATCGCAAGTAATCCGGTGTTTCATGAGCGCACGAAGCATATCGAGGTGGATTGTCATTTTGTTCGTGATTTGTTGCTGAAGAAACAGATTGTCACTCCTTATGGTCGGTCAGAGGATCAATTAGGTGATATCCTCACCAAACCACTTGCTCGTGGTCCATTTTCTGATTTATGTAGCAAGCTGGGCATGTCTGATCTATATGCTCCTGCTTGAGGGAGGGTGTTAGAGTTATTTTATTTTGTTATTTATCATATGAGGGTATAATAGTAATTGTGGGTGTATTGCATATCAATATAAATAGACATGAGATGCAACCTAGGGTTGAAGGCCCTTGCAATTTTCTTTCTCATATTCTCTCTTCTTCTACTTTTCCTTCTCCTCTCTATCTCCAAACTTAACTAGAATTATTTAAGTACATGCTTTTATATGAAGGACCTTAGGGTGTTGAAGTTTATTCTTGGAGTTGAGGTAGCTCGAAGTGCGGAGTAATTATTTTTATGCTAACGGAAATATACACTTGACATTATCTCTGAGACATGATTGTTTGGGGCAAAATCCGCAAGCTTTCTCATGGAACAACATCATCAACTGGCACGCTCTATAAGTCCACTGTTGTCGGATGGAGAAGCATATCGATGACTCGTGGGACGGCTGATCTATCTTTCGTTTACTCGGTCGAATTTGGCTCATCTTGTCACAGTTTATGCATGAACCCCGACGTGATCATTGTGATACGGCTTTGAGGGTCGTTAGATATCTGAAGGGTTTGTCTTGGTCAAGGTATTCTCCTTCGCTCTGACTGTAATTTGCGGCTCCAGGGGTGGTGTGATTCCGATTGGGCGAGTTGTTCCATCACGAGACGTTATTTGTCTGGTTGGTTAGTTTTTCTTGGTGATTCGCTTATCTCTTGGAAGACGAAGAAACATGTGACGGTGTCCCGTTCTTCGGCCGAAGCAGAATATCGTGCGATAGCGGCGGTCACGTGTGAGCTTAAGTGACTCAAATGGTTGCTTGACATTTTGGAGGTGCAACATTCGTGTGCTATGGATTTGTTTTGTGATAGCCAATCTTTTTTTCATCTTGCGCATAATCCAGTTTTTCATGAGCGCACAAAACACATTGAGGTGGATTGTCACTTTTTGAGGAATGTTGTTCTTGATGGAGTTATTCGCCCATCTCATGTGCCGACGGATAGGCAATTGGCGAATGTTTTCACCAAAGCTTTGGGCAAACGACAATTTGAGTTTCTTTTATGTAAGTTGGGTATTTGTGACTTGCATTCTCCAACTTGAGGGGGGTGGGGGGGGGGGGGGGGGGGTGGGTTATTGGGATTAAATTGTATGATTAAATTGTATATATGGTGATTGACCCATGTGGCTTTGGCCCAAGTTGATATGTGGATGTATATATATATATAATATCATGATTAATGAAAGACCTAGATTATTCTCTCCTACTACTTATTCACAAATAGACTTCATACAAGGATACCATGTCCAATGCACCTTATATTGATCAGTGAACAACAGAATAGTAGTGCTGAAGGAGCTGCAGCAATCAGTCGCCAAAACCCTAGTCCCCTTTGCTACATTCCCTGCCCAAAGTGAAACTTTGCCAAAATGAAGTAGTAGTAGTGCCCTCCCTGCAATTCCCACTGCTCCTGACTCTTCCGTAGGTAAATCTAAACAAACTTGTTCATACCTTGAAAGGAAGCCAGAATCTTACCTAAGCTTCATGATGATTGTATATTCCTCAGGTTTTCCAAAATTAAAGAGGTGAGTGATTTCTCTGTTCCACTACTTGTAGGCAACTTTCCCTTAGTGTCAATGCAATCCCAGAGACACAGAAGAAATGTAGTTCTAAACAGTATTGTGTAAACCCACTACAAAACAAGTAGAGAGAACAAAGTATTTAGCGACTCCATAAAAAAACGTCGTTATTTGTTGCTTGTGAACATGCGACAAAGTAGTGACAAAGGGAAAAAAAAGCAAAAAGTGCAGAGACCGCAACACAATAACAGCTCCAAAAGGCGCGATACTGTGTTGCTATTTGTCGCGACGATGTTCTTGAATTACGTGGCTTAGGGCGCAAACCAGCGACATCGTAGCAACATATTAGTGATGTGAATCTCGATCTCAAATACGTAAAAGCACGTCGCAAATTCTTGAAAGTCGGGTCAGTATCCGATTCACATGGGGTGTCGCTATGCGTCGCTGATATGTTGCAAATCCAGGTAAGCAACACACTAAAGTTGGTCTCTAGAATCCTGATACCATTATGTCACATCCCGGTCCCGATGGCCTCCCGACCACCGTTATCCTCCGGACCGGACGCGCATCACCGCGCCTCGGCGCTCCCGCGGGACGCGTATGGTCGTTTGATACCGGGACGTGATGCCGTGCGAGCCTGGGGTTGCATCCTCACAAGACAACATCGTTAAAGTTTTGGCTATCATCGCATCTATCGAGTAAGCAGCGGAGGGACATTGTTGCAAGCATTTATCCATCTGAGTTTTCGGGACAAATCAAGGGACTGGGTTCTCTTTATACAATGGCATCGTTCCATACATTATACCCCTTTATACGAAAGCAGCTCGAGGCAATCGAAACCATATTTTCGGGTCTTGGGTGAATAAGTACTTCAAACTTTTGTGATCGGTATAAATTCGACAAGGCACTCCATAAAGGTAGTGTCGCCACAATTTCAGCCCGAACATAATTGCCGCTAGTTCTAGATCATGCTTAGGATAATTCTTCTCGTGCTTATTCAGCTGTCTGGATGCATAGGCTATCACCCTATCCTGTTGCATAAGTACACACCCTAAGTCCTGCCCTAATGCATCGCTGAAGATTTGGAATCCCGAGGTCTCGTCTGGTAGTGCAAGTAACGGGGCAGAGGTGAGGCGATGCTTTAACTCTTCAATAGAGACTTCGCAGTCTGCAGACCACTCAAACACGACTCCCTTCTGTGTGAGGCGAGTCAGAGGTGATGCTAGTTTAGAATTTTTTTTTACGAACCGCCTGTAGTAGCCCCCTAACCCGAGAAAAGATACACTGCTCAGCCAGAATTCGCACTTACTCAGTTTCACATATAGCTTGTTGTATGCAAATTCGGCTAGCGGTAGGTAGACGTACGAAAATATAATGTCGTTGACAACGTGGTTATACGTCGCAATATGGTACGTCGCAATATGGATAACTAGACATCGTTAAACCCGATGAAATTTTAATTTATCCCTCCAATTTTCTGATCATCTCTCTCTCTCTCTCTTCGATCATCGCCGCCCCACTGCCCTCTTTCACTTTGTTCTCACAAATTTTGTATCACTGTCTGTGCTGCACTCATTGATTTCTCCATTTAAGTTGGATTCTTATAGGACTTCCTCATGGCTGTTATTTTAGCCTCATATAGCCTAGCCACTTGCATAGATGCAGGTAGATTAACAGGATTAGAAATTTGTAATTCGTATCTAATTTCTTCCTTCAACCCTCCAATGTATCGACTGACTTAAGCACTTTTCTAAAATTCCCTGCATTATGGAGATTTAGGTCATACTTAATTGACAAAGGCTTCTCCCCTTAACAGTTTAAGATCAATCATATAATCTGTAAACTGAGATGGCCCAAATTTCATTTTAATGTCTTAACAAAAACTCTTCCCAGTTCATAAACCCTCCTCTAATCTTCATTATCCAACCATACCAGTAAGCTGTTGTCCCTTTCAATTGGCACTGAGCAAGCCTTCAACCTATCCCATTTTGGAACTCTATAATAGCTGAATTAGTGATTAATTCTCATCAACCATTCTTTAACATCCATCTCTCTATCAAAGTCTGGTAAATTGAGTCTCAATGTAGGTTAATTACAGGATTAAACATTAGCAAAATTATTAGATATTCCACTGTTATTCCCCACAGCCATTGGCCACTAACATTAGTACAAGGTCTTCCAACTGCAGTTCCCATGAACCCTGGTGATGGTGTCATTGGTGATACTGGTGCTTGGAAAACTGGTGCAGAAATAGTGGATCCCGAGACATTATTTCCAAGAGAATTCCGGACTGGGTTCGAATTAATGTAGATTAGGAGGAATTAAAGGAGGAGGCACTCCTATTGTGGAAAAAGGGAATGATGAAGTTAAGACTAGGTTTGAAGAGAATTGGGGAAATTCGTACCCACTTCTTGACCTAGCCATCTAATCCATTAATCTATCAAATCTTGTACTCAAGGTTTGGATTGTACCTTCAATAGCTTGGATTCGTTATTCTCCTTCGAGTACCTGCTGATTCCCTTGAGATCCCTGTGTGATGCCATGATTGCTCGATCCATTCTCCCCGCTGGACTCGCGTATCGGCTCCAAAGGCTCTGATGCCAAATTGTTAACTCCTCTTACATTCGCATTGGAAAATGGAAGGAGATCGAGCATGGGAATCCATGCTCCAAGCTTTCTAATGGCAGAATTATGTATACAATTGACAAAAGTAAATGTAGAGAAGAAGAAGACTTAACTGTTTATTTCTGAATGCAATTAATCCTTCCCTTTATACTCAGTTCACTAACAGAATGTATACTACTTTGCTGACTCAGCTTCAATTAACCAACTGGACTGATGACTGGCTAACAAACTAACAACCACAACATTAGTTTCTAATGGCAGAATTATGTATACAATTGACAAAAGTAAATGTAGAGAAGAAGAAGAAGAAGAAGAAGAAGAAGACTGCAACTGTTTATTTTTTATTCAACAAAATGCAATTGCATTCGTCCTCCCAAAAGACTACAACCTCCTTCCCTTTATACTCAATTCACTAATAGAATGTATACTACTTTGTTGACTTGGCTAACAAACAAACTAACAAGGACTGATCATGACTTGGCTAACAAACTAACCAACAACCACAACATTGGAGACTAGTACAAATTGCACTACTGACTAACTATAGCTAGGAGTACACTGATACTAACCTTTGACAGCAACCACTGATACCCCTGATACACTGGACATAGAAGAGGTTAAGCTGATATTGAAACTGGAAGCTGCTACTATGGATTATACTGCTGCTCGTTGTTTAGGGACTACACTTCCTTATCCCTGCAGATTAAGGATTGATCTGATCACTCTGTCACTGATACCATCTCTGATACTGCATCTGCCCTGCCTAATCCTACACTATGCAGAATAGGATCTTATCACAACCACCATTACCGTTCCCCTACACCATCTAGATCAGAGCCCGACCAGGAGAACTCCGGCCAAACCCGACCATGAGAAGAGGAAGAAGAGGAGGAGACTGTGGTGACACCGATCGGGGAGCCGGTTAGGGTTTCTAGGAAGGGGAGGTGGGGGAAGAAGCACTAATCCTCGTTCGAGTACGAGGGGAACGTCTTCGAGCTGGTATCATTCCTCGTTCCTTCTCTCAATTTTTTTTAATTTTTAGGCTTTCCCTCGGGATTCATGGATGGACTAGTACTCGAAATGCAGGAAGGATTGCGAGATGGAGGCCAAATATGGTCGATTGTATATCAAGGACAAGTACTCGACCACAAGTTCTATCAGCCTTTTGTTTAGACATACAAAGTTTGTTGAGATCAGTAAATTTTCTTTGTTGTTGGAGTCACTTACTTCATGCGTGCTCAACACACTAATAAAGGGGTTTTCTTTTTTGATTTTTCCCCTATAAAAGTGGCAATCTTTGGGTTTGGGAGAATACTACAACCTATAAATAGTACGAACGAACACTTGTACTGAGTGGTCTTGGCTTCAGCATTTGTATTGGGTTCGTACTTGGAATATTTTCGACCCCTCTGTGATTTTGCTGCTATTAGCGGCATGCGAGTGGGCAGCCTCCGGCACTATTGAGTTTACTAACATGTTGACCACTATCTAGCAGACATGGGGTCAGCTAACAGTTCAATTCCACAAACTTATCCCGCAGACCTGGGGTCCAAGCACCGGACTGGAGTATAATTCTAGCATCAACATAGTTATGCCTAGTGAAGATACATGGGATCAGAGTCCAGGAATCTGCACTGGATCGTTCAGACGGCAGGACTAGACCGTGTAATTCCCCTTATATTCGTATCAAAGGGGCCACTAGAGCTGCAGTGAGAGTTGTAGAGTGGGGATGAGACACGAATTGTGTAGCAATCGTCTGACCATTTACTCGTTTCTGTTATAGAGTTTCAATTGCGCAATAACAGGCTTGTGCAGGAATTGTATTTGATACTTCTTTGTTCTTGTAGTCATCATCTTTGTGTAGTCTTTACTGATTGCGAATAAATTAGCTGCAACAATATGTGCCTACAAGGTGTTCGGAAAAATTGTTTCAAAGATATTCCTTGATCAGCTCCATCTGCTCGAGCAGGAAAAGACGACATTGTAATGCCCCGCTCCATATAGGACATTTCACTAAAATTCTAGATGGATCAAACAGATGGGATACAAGTTATGCTGGGAATCGAGATGTTTGGAGTGGTGACGCAATCTTGCTTAACTTGGCCAGATTGGATATTTTATGGAGAGTGGTTCGAGTGTATGTTTATGCCAAGTTAGAAGACTGCACATCGCGCCGGATCATTCTTGAGGAATCATAGGCGTATGTGGGATCGAGGCAAACAGACTATAATTGCATAAGTTAGTGTATATGTCGCTTCTTCTCTACTCCTTCATGCCCTAATAACTGGATGCTGCTCTAGTCCACATAAAGATAATGATACCTTATACACAATTTTGTTGTAATCACAAAAATACATGAAAGATAACTGCTAGTACTATCGACACAAGAATATTATAATGTAAGTCTTACATGAGAAAGGAAGTAACACTGTGCCAATCACTTTACATGCTTGTAACACAGAAATATCAGTACAGCGGTAAGTGCATCAGTGCAAAGTAACTATGAAGGAAACACTTCATATGCGAGTATAATTATGATTCGGTACCATATGACAACGAGAAGGTTCGTATGTTGAGACTTGCGGGTCACCAACTGAAATAAGAAACGAGTGGAACAAGAAAGATCGATAATGTGAATGCTTTACTTAAGATTATTTACCGTGCAATTTATGCTTTAAGATTTTATTGTGTAGACGTTGCATGGTCATGGACAACTTGTGCAGAAGGTTTGGTAAGTTTTCTCGAACGAGATGCACCGGGTCACCGGAATCGTTCGGCCTGGGAGAAAATATAGTGCTTTGGTAGCACTGGTATAAGCAAGACATTCATTGGGGATCGCAACCTCATGAATGGCGCTTCACACGCCCTTCGAAGTCCTATATGGCATGTCCCTCGTGGTACGAGAATCATATCACCAATGACGTCATATAGTTAGGCGGCATACTGACGAGAACATTGTGCAGGCTTAACATCTCTAAGTAGAAATGATTCATATTACTTATGTTAAAGCTAATCCTTGTTTTGCAGGGATAACACTGGTAGGTTGTTGGTAAGGATCGCTAACAAGCGATACATAATATCTTCCACATATTCAATTTATTCTGCTGAAAATATAACTTTCTTTCATTATGCTGCTAGATATCCTGGACACTGAAAATGAACCTAGTCCCTAATAGAAATATCACTTAATTAATGTGCATGCTTATCACATGAATATTTAGTATTGATTTAGGTGAGTAGGCTAGTTTCTACTCACCAGTACGCGATATGTACTGACCCACATTTGGGGGCAACCCTAAGTACTCAGCTTTGGGAAGTGGCTGGAACTGTCCTGAGGCATCGTAGTTTTATTGGGGTGCGCATAAGCTCTTCTTCCAAATGATGTGTCTTCTGTTATAAAATGCATAGTATATGGAATATTGTAATTCAGTTGTACCAGTGAAATTGTAAGCCAATATGGCAAAGTTCAATGTAAGCCAAATGGCCAAGAATTAATTATAACCAAAGAGTATTTGTATTCTGTTGTAAGCCATATATTTCAATATCATTATCAATAAAGAGATGCTTTTTATTCTATTCTATTGTGACTTCAATTTGTCTCTTGTTTTAGTTGCAATGTTGATGTTCCTGAGGTAAACCATTACTTATATATCTTCTTGCCTTGTACAAGCGCAATCTATTGTTAAACGATATAACGTCCGTGGCTACTTTCGATTTTTCAAAATCGGGACATAAAAAATTGGTATCAGAGCACGATTTTACAACCTTGTCAACATCGCAAAGAATACGAAAAAAGTTATGCGAACTTTTGTATTGATTGGAATTAAACAAAAAGTACAAAATAGGCTCTATTGTGCAGAGCTCTGAGTACAAGAAAAATTAGGGTAAGTGTGATGGTGGAGATCTGATCTACGATCGATCACTTTACTGCGTTGACGATCCGACGTCGAAGAGATTGGTGAGGCCTCCAGGAACGTGAGTATGCGACTTAATTGATGTCCCTTCTTCTGTTTGTCTTCTTCTCCTTTTGGTGGTCGTGTGTTGGTCTCCTCTCGTTCTCTCTTTTTGTGGGAGAACACCCACTATTTATAGCCTTTATAAAGCCATGCATGCGCGTGCCTGTGCAGCTTCCATAGGCGCATGTAATATGGTTGACATGTGGCAAGTCAAGATCTGGGGTTACTAATACCCATAATCTGTGCGACATGTGTCATGCCCTGGTTATTTAAAGCTCTTGGATGTTAATAATCACAAGATTTGATTGTGTGGAGCCCTTAAAAGAATACTTCCATATAATAACTTCAGCGCATAGACGTGCTGCCGCATGGGAACACTTCCACACTGGAGCGCTGGCACATGAGAGTATTTGCCGCATGGGACCTTCATTGTAATGTTATGGACGCTGCATGTTTCTGGAAGTAGACGACGCATGATTATATTTTGGCAGGGGCTGTGCATAACGCATAGCTGCCTATTTGGAGTATGGTTGCATAGGACACATGGCTGTATATCTTCTTGCTGCATTGGCCACATAGCTCTGGCTGCATTGGGCGCATGGATTTGGTTGCATCGGGGCGCATAATATGTATTTTTCTATGCTCTACAAGACCCCCTTCAAAATTTTTAAACTTAAATTAAATTAAGTTTGGAATACTTTGAACAGAAGTATGGATGATAAAGGCGCATAGGAGATCCCGCGCATCATCTTTGTTGGTGCATCCGTATTTCTGGCGCATCAAATTTGGCGCATTGGTGAGGGCGCTGAGTTTTTTTCCTCGAGTTCTGAGCTGTTTGACCCGATCTTCCCTCTTTTTTCGAGACTGGGTTCGTTTCATTAAATGTGAGATTCTTCCATTGATCTCGGTGCCCCATTACTCGGGGGCTTTAATAGTTATATTCCCCTATAAATAGGGGCCGTTGGGGTGAGAGAAAGTTATTTGTCCCTCGTAAGGATGTCTTTGCAACGTCCAGGTTTAGGGAGTTCGGTCGAGTGCTTCGTTGATCCTCTGTCCCTACTGGTTGATCAAATCCTCATCTCTTCTTTCTTAACACCCATAGACATTAACGTACGGTCTATTTTGCATGGGCAAAGAATCACCGAGAATATGGCAGACAAACTTCACGGCTTAACGTGCATGGTTGTTCCCGAAAGGCTTCGATATGAAGATGCGCAGATGGCTTAAGTTCTTCATTAGGCGTATGGATGATGCTGTCTCAGGACGCTCATCAGATGCAAGTGCTGGAAGAGTATGTACAACCACTCTCCACATGGATGCAGCTGTCTCTCTTAGGGGGGCGCTACATCTGTATTATGCGTTGTGGCCGAGATGCGCATGTATATGTATCAGACTTTTATCCTGTGCGCATGATGTTCATGCACCTGGATTGCTAGCTTTTAATTTGCCAGTATTTTCTATTGCAAGTATTCTGATCATGCAAGAGTTTCCTTAGGCTACCTTGGTCTTGATTGTAGCGCCCTATTCCTCCTATTCGGGGAGCGCGGCTAAGAAATACAAGATGGTATCATTCGATCGGGATAGATTAAAACAAGAACTCATCCTCGTTATGGATTTGTTTCTTCGGAATCGATTCCCATATTCAGTGGACCGTGCCCCCGGGATCGACTTAGCGGCAGAGTCAGGAGGGACCTCTCCGCTGCATCCTTGTTGCCTCAGATTTTGATGTCGCTTGTTGCTTTTGTTCTTTAAGTTGGTTTTCAGATTTGCTTGGATTTTCTTGAACGGTTTTGATGATTTTATTGTTTTCGTTCATTGAACTGCATTTCAATTCCGAGTATGGAAAGAGAGGAAGAGGTATTGATCAAGCTGTTCGTGGATGCAGGTGAACGAGCAGTAGGCGTCGTACAAGCGGAGTCTTGAAGCGCCTCTTTCCTTCTCCCTTCCAACCAACTAAGTGAGTGGCTACCATCCCGATTAGTTAGCCCTGCTTTCAAGTCTCCACACCTAAAAATCTTACATTCTTGTAGTCCCGATCAGACGATACTAAGTATTAACTAAAAGATGCCAAGATATAATCGGAATAGACTTGGATATCATGCTTGTCATTCAACTTGGGAACGGTTACTCATTTGCATGCTTGTTCGTTTGGAATGTTCATAATATGCTACAATTTTTTTTAGAATATAATACTTCTTCTATAAATTGTGCTATGCATATAGAACACCTTTTGCTATGCGATATATTGATCAGAAAGACTATGCAAAACCGTTTATGCTATGAAACTAGTATCGTGCTAGTATTTTCTTGAATCCAAATAAATATTGTTTGATCACGGACAACTTGTGCACAAGGTATGTTATGAGTTTCGCGGACGGTCGCCGGGGCACTGGGATCGATCCGATCCGAACGAAACATATGTATAGTCATATGTTATGGGGCAAGCTGTTATGCAGCGGGGCTCGCCACCTGCATTGCATATCATCTTTGTCTTGAGACTATAATCTGTCCCTTTGTGACATTATGCCAGTGATCCTTATGTATATTTAAACCTGTTGCAAACTAACTTGTGTCTTCGTGGCAGGGAAGCCATGGTAAGGATTGTGCAGGTGGTTCAGACGGGCAGGTAAAAGTCACCGAACAGTGGCAAGTTCATTTTAGCAAATTCTATATGCTGCTTACTTGTAAATGAACTAAGGCAAGATAGAAATACCACAACTAATATGCATACTTTATTAAAACAACGTGTTGATTGGTACGTTGGGTTAGCTCACCTTCACCAGTATATTTTGATGTACTTACCCTCGTTGAAATAGGTTCTCCGCACTAAGGAGAACCGAGCGAGGAGCCGAAGTCATCTTTCCGATCCAGTCCAGCTGTAGGCGCATCCCGATCATGCCACATTTTGAAGTACTTGAAGATAGGAGCTTGCAACTCAATACACAATGCAGCTCCGTGGCAAGGCCGTCATCCCGTCCGGAGGTCTTTATCTTTTGAAGTTTAGTAAAGGGATATAATGTACAAGAATGCCATCTCATTTTGTGTCAACACTTTTGTAAGCCCGTACGGCAATTAGCTGACTCGTTCAAGAGTTTGTAATAGATGTTCATTATCAATAAAAGAGAACTTTTCTATATTTCAAATATGTGTTTTCAATTTATCTGCGTACTCTGAATATATGCTCGTTATGCAAAATACTCTAGCCTTGTGAGGGCACAATCCCAGGCCCGCACGGCGATCATGCCTCGGGGGACGCCCCAACAATTCCACAGAATCGGGGTATGATATTGATGGAGCATGGACGTATATCTTAAGTTCCGTTATTCATGATGAATAAACACATTACCGAGAAGATTATTCACGATCTTCCAACCTAGCTCACCGTAGCTATTCTATATATATGGGATCCTTTGATACTTAGTTGGGATCATCATCCCAACCAAAATTTCTATGTGTGTCCTTTCACACAAAAGAGTTGGGTCTGTAGGCTCAGCTCTGTGTTGCAAGCTCCCTTGCTATCTATCGGTATGGATTCTTTTTCATGTATTATGGCTTACACTGAGGAGTTCGCTCAAGTGATAACCCAGAATGCGTTGAGCTACAGGCTTTATACGCGTTGGTACTAGAAATAGAACATAGGGGTCTCCTTCTTTTCCAATGTACTCGTGATCTTGAATATCATTGAAAATCCAAAATGTAATATACTATCATCATATGTACTGATGACCTTAAATATCAATAAATTTTTTCTTTTTTTCTTTTTTGAACTTTTCTGTTGCTGTAAGTATCGTGGTTACAAATATTATACTAGAGGTATTATGGACGTAGTATAGTATCATAACTTGTGATAAACATAACCTATCAGAGGTAATATGAACATGATAGGTTAGAGCGGTCTTATGAAAAAAATCTTGAAGGAGATACCATTTGTCATGGTTGAGACTTCTCGGTGTAAACTGGTAGGCAAGAAAGTTTGCTTGTAGCTGAGTACAATTTTGGTGAAGTATTTTATGGAGATAAAAGAAAATGAGTCAGAGGTAGTATGGACATGAATGCTTTCTTCTACTGGGGATCATGGACAGTTCATAGTTAAGAGGTGATATGGACGTGAACTATTTACCTGGGAGATTTTGTGAGGATCCATTATGCCTTGTGTATTCGGGACTCCAGAATACGGATAACAGATGTTTACCGCGTATGGCGGAGGTAAACCGGATTACATGCTGGGGAAAGAATGTAGTACATGTATATTTTTTTGTATGCCTAACCTAGGCATAATATTTTTTTAGAAACTTGTCGTTGATAGGCATCATTAGCAAGTCACCATTAGGCTTAGCGAGCATGTATGCTCCATTGGAGTAAACGTCTCCACTACGAAGGGGCCCTCCCATATGACTTAAAAAAAATTTGCCGACCTGTGGGTCATGACCATGGGTCTTCTCACTGTTAAGACGAGGTCGCCGGCCTGGAATATCCTTTTCTTTACTTTTTTGTTGATGGCTCCAAAAAGTCGTACTTGATACAGCTCAATATATTGCTGAGCTAAGAGACATTTTTCGTCAAGTGCCTCCAACTTTTATAGACGCTGACAATGGTTATCTTCGATGGTTAGCTGGTTGGAGAGAGCTACCCGGAGAGAAAGAATTTGGGTTTCCAGATGAAGCACAAATTTACTTCTGTAGACCAAGGAAAATGGCGTACCGTCTGTCGAAGTTCGGACTGTCGTATGGTAGGCCCATAAATATTTGTCGATCTTCTCGTTCCAGTCATGCTTATTGGAAGAGATGAACTTTTTAAGTAGCTTGATTATCGTCATGTTGAATGCTTCTGCTAATCCATTCGCTGCTGGATTATAGGCAGTTGAAGCCACATTTTGGATTCGGTTTTTATCGCAAAATCGGAAGAAAGAATGGCGTACAAATTACGGGCCATTATCATGGATGATCCTGCAAGTTAAAGCGGTAGATAACGTGATATTTATAAAACTAATCATGTTGGATTTTTTACTTCTATGAGTGAAACGGCTTTCGCCCATTTGGAGAAGTAGTCCATAATAGCCATGATGAATCGGTGCCCCTTAGACGAAGGTGGACTGATCGGTCCGATGATGTCCATACCCTAGGCTTCAAATGGCCAAGATGCAACGGTCGGGTGTAGAAACTCCAAGGGTTGGTGGATGAAGTCGACATGAATTTGACACATCTTGCACTTTCTTGTATAATCAATGGCGTCTACTACCATTGTTGGCCATTAGTAGCCCATACGTCGGAGACGGTCCTGTAGCTTAGGACCGGGATGGTGTGCACCGTAAACACCGTCGTGAGCTTCACGGAGTGCTTGCTTTCTGCGTTCGATAGGCATCGTAGCAGGAGCCCGTCGTATAAACAACGTTACTGTATCTTCTGATGGAAGTGGCCTCCTTCGGGTCATCTAGAAGGATTCTGTAGACGGTATAATCTATAAACATGAGCCTCCAATCTTTGATGTTGATGTCTGTTTCTGCAGAGTGGCTTAGACACAAGCATAAGTTGTTCTTAGGGCATACTAGTTCTTTCCCAACCACTATGACTAATTGAAGGGTCTTAATCGAGACTGCTAAGGAATATGCGAGACCGACAAGAGCGTCAGCCTCGATCTTTTACAGCCGTGACACATGCTATATGAAGAGCCCTGTAAAAATGGAAATTATGTCGACTCCTACTTTATGGTAAGGGAGTAAGTCCTCATGATGGACTTCGTATCACCCTGGACCTGACTTATTATCAGCTTAGAATCACCGTAAGCCTCTAGGTAGTCCACGTCCAACTGTTTAGCCAGCTGGAGACAAATAATGAGAGTGTTATATTCTGCCATTTTGTTGGAACATGGCTCTGTAAGTGAATAAGCGCGATTCATGACCAGGTCATCGAGAGAAATCAATACTACCTCCACTCCCGCGATGATATTGCCCTTGGGCCCTGTTCTCGAAGCACCGTCGAAGAATATTCCCCATTCGGCCTCTCCTGTCGTCATGTTAGATTCCAAAACTTCATCTCAGATCTCGTCGTACAACTTCGATATTTCTAGTACAGGATGAGCTACCGGAAGTCAACCAATGCTTGGCCCTTGATCGCCTTCCGGGGGACAAATACCATGACGTAGGGTAATAGTAATATTGTCCATATAGCTAGACGAGAGTTAAGTACCCCAGGCTTTGTCATGAGGACTCTGAAGGGGTTAACTTAAGAAATCACATGGATTGTTTGCCCGATTAAATAATGACGGGTCTTTTAAACCGTAAAGAACAGGGAGAGGTACTCCTTATCGATGGGGTTGTATCTATGTTCCGCACCGATCATTATCCTACTGAGGTAATAGATGGCCTGCTCATGACCTTCGTCACTCTTTTGAGATAGTAGAGCACCGAGAGAGTAATTCATTGCTCGCATATAGAGCAGGAAAGGTTTTCCCATGACCAGGGCCACTAAAACTGGGGGCTTCGTGAGGTAGTTCTTGATGTCGTCGAAGGCTCGCTTACATTCTTCGGTCTACACAAAGGAGACTTCCTTCTTCATATGCTGAGTGAAGGGTTGATATCTCCCAAAGAGGTTGGATATAAATTACTTGATATAGGCTAACCTTTCTTGCAGACCGCGAAGCTCTCGAAGGTTTTTTGGAAGTTGTTTATCTAAAATAGCTTTGGTCTTTTCAGGGTCAATGTGAATACCCTTTGAAGTTATGATAAATCCCAAGAATTTGCCGCTGGAGACCCCCAGAAAATACTTGGTTGGGTTCATCTTGAGCTGATGTGTTCGCATTAGGTCGAATACGGTCCTCAAATCATGGAGGTGGTCTTTCTGGAGACGGCTCTTGACAATAAGTCATCAACATAAAACTCGACTTTCTTCCGCAGGTTTTCGCAGAAGATGATGCTCAAAGCTCGCTGGTATGTCGCACCTGCATTCTTCAACCCGAAGGGCATTACTGTATAATAGTATACCCCTATCTGCGTTTAGAATGATGTATATTTTTCGTAGTCTGGAAATATCTTGATTTGATTGTAGCATGAGAATCCATCTATGAAGGACATGCGCTCGAAACCATAAGTATTATCAATCATCACATATGTGATGGAAAAGGAGAACTCATCCTTTAGGGAAGTGGCATTCAAATCACGAAAGTCTATGTAAACTCGGATTTTAACATTTTTCTTGACGACTGAAACAATATTAGCTACCTAGTTCGGATGTTGCTCTTCTTGAATGAATCACTTACTATCATCTTATTCACTTCAGACTCGATCACATCAATAATGTCTGGACGGAACTGGCTTTGTTGTTACTTCACTGGCTTAGCGTTCGACAGAATATTAAGTTTGTGCATTACGATTCACTACCAGAGTAAGTCAAATTAGCGACGTTACGAAACGTCGCTAAATGGCCAAAAAATTTTGCTAAATAATTTTAGCGACGTCTGTAGTGACGTTATGTTGAAGTCGCCTTTAAGCTAGTCGCTGATCGGAAAAATGTCGCTATCCCAACATTTTCTAGGGACGTAAATGCGTCGCTATATTTGCGACGTGTAGCGACGCAACGTTACTAAATTAGCGACGTGTTGTTTGCCGCTATATGTCGCTAAGTTTTTTCTTTTTAGCGACGTTGTGCGACTCATTTAGCAAAGTTATATTGATCTGGCAATACTGCCATGTCAGCATATTTGCGATGGACAGCGACGTATTTAGCGACGTGGATAGCAACATACTCAGCAACGTATTTAGCGATGTATATAAATATTGCTAAACGTCGTAAAATATCGCTAAAAATATCACTAAATATGCAGTAAAAAGTTAAAAAAATGATTATTGAATTGTTTCCAAACCATTCTTCCTACCGTTTATGAATTCATAATTTGTACAAATAGACCCGGAGCAACCCTTCATTGAATTTGCTGGGTTCGTCGACCCCCTTCGGTTGAACACTCAACACCGATAAATTAACATATATTTAATATGAATAATATAATAAAATTTAAAGAAAATGAAACATTGAGATTACAAACCGAGTTAGAAAAAAATTTTATCGTAAAAAATACAAATATCCACACAACTGAGTCTGAAAGCCTCGTCCTAAAAAATACAAGAAATAATGTCTGAATGCCTAAAAAATAAAGAATATTAATAAATGACCAAATATCATAGGTCTGAAACACAAACAATCAATAAACGGTCATAACTAGGACTACTGCGGATCTGTAGGAGGATGACCACCGACGCGTATTAAGGATAAAAATAGATCATACTGCTCCCGTAAAATCGACACCGATATCGATGGAGAAGGCAGTAACGTCGGTGGAGTCTGTATCGATGAAGGAGCACCAGGAGGATATATCTGCTCTAACTCTGCTAGTCGATGGTTGTATGAATCCATGGTAGATAACAACCTCGTACTGCTAGGAACTATTGAATCCTGCATCATCGTCAGCCTATCGCCTATGGACAGCTGTGATGCCTGCAGCTCCGTTACGTTGCACTTTGTCGAAGCTCTAAGATCAGTTGTCATATCCCAGAGCTCCATGATGTTGTGCTCGAGCATATCAAATCGTGCGATGAGCGTCGCATCGTTCGCCTGCAGCTGGGACAGGGGCTGCACCCCAATCCTTTACAGCAACTCGTCACGGAGAGACGCAATCTGACGGTCAACGGTCTCCTGGACTCGGGCCGACGACTGCGAGGGC
This sequence comes from Iris macrosiphon, assembly GCA_036927795.1. Lineage (NCBI taxonomy): Eukaryota > Viridiplantae > Streptophyta > Magnoliopsida > Asparagales > Iridaceae > Iris > Iris macrosiphon. Next base: position 147,716,546 of record JAYESA010000007.1, on the reverse strand, counting down.
TGTAGGGAATGCGCACTTGCCGTGGAGGCCCTAGATGACTATGTCACAACAAGGGCGCCATAGGATCCCGTACCGGAGTACGTACCCCTCTAGAGACCACCAGCGGCGGTCACCCACATCTCGTCCGCCGACGGAGCTGGAAATAGCTGCAAGGAAGTACCAGCCTTTCCCGCTGTAGGTGCACTAGCAATCGCCCGCTCACGCAACCTAAGATACTCGTCCTAAAAAAGTTTGGATACTCGATAATTGCCTAAGTTATTTTAAAATTAACACAAAGTAAAGTAATACTTACATAGGTCTGCGAGGCCCTCTCATCAATGAGATTCTTGCCCTTTTGATGGGTGGCCAGGAAGACGGTCATCATGTTTGCATCCTCACCCCTCTGTACCTGTTAAAAATATATTATTTAGTACTAAAATTAAATATTTATCCTACTACTATTTTATCGTACTTGCATTAAAAAATATATCTGAAATAAAAAAATATACCAAACGACGAAAATGTTCCGTCATCAAAATTGAGCCACCACACCACGTTGCTGCCTTCTGCCTAGCCGCATTGGCCTTCTCAGACCTTTCCTTGTACGTTGGATCATCGAATCTAGCCCTCATCACAGTCCACTGCTCAGGCGTGATCCAACTTTGGATCAGTTTTCCTTCGTGATCACGAACCTTCTGGTCATCAAGAGCATCACGGATCAGCTTGGTTGTAACGGCAGGAAACATCTGCTCTATCAACTCGGCCTGGTACGGTGGATAGAAATATGTTTGCTATAATAAGTAATTTAGAAAGTTATATAATATGCATAAATTAGATGATTGATATAATATACTTTTACCTTGAAGTGCGCCAACTAGAATGCCTTCCTCTCCTCCGGAGCATCAGAGTAGTTGATCCAAGGGCCACCATAGTTGTTTCTCAGAAAAAGGCCGAGGCATCTCTGTACCGACGATAGACAATATCTATACAGAGATAATTATTTTTATCGAAAAAGCTAATATATGATGAATAAAGAAATACATAATATATATGATACTAAACCATCTAATTGACTTACTTTGTACCGTCGGCCCAAATCTCTGTCTTAGTCTCCTCCAGAGGTGCGCATGGAGGATCTAGCTGATGCTGGGACGACGTCGACTCGACCTACTCCATATGATCATCTGTCTCCATGGTTTCGTTAACAGGAGAAATAGTGGACGATGGAGTACTATCAGGCCTAGAACTACTCATCCCATGAGTGCTGCCACATAACGTCGTCGTAGTCGGAGATGTGACTGGTCGATATATTGGAGTACTAGGCGACGAGGATCCAGAACAATAATAGGCAGTAGCGAAGGAGCACTCCGTCTACCTCGGGACCTGCCGATCGCTCCGCGTCATCCTGTCATACCTGATAACAATATATGATGAATAAAGAAATACACAAATATATAGTACATTCTACAGTCAAAATATTATGCATATCTCACAGCATTCGTAAAATTATACAGTAAATAACTAGTGGTATCACAAGTCTAAGTGGATAGTACATTCAACAGTAAAAATATAATACATATCTTCGTCAAAATAGTATATTCTACAGTCAAAATATAGTACATTCTACAGGCAAAATATTTTATTTTCAATCATCTTCAGAAAATTTACCTTGTTCGCCTTCCTCATCCTCCTCTTCCTCTTCCTTCTCATCTTCACTTTTATCTACTTTGTCTTCGTCTTCATCTTCGTCTTCCTCTTCGAATAATTCTACATCTTCTACTTTATTAGTCGTATAATGAGTAACTTCCGTTGAGTCCATATCTACAATATTTGTTACAAGAGGTAGCTCGTCCTCCTGATAAGCTATTTCGTCAATGTAAAAGGTATTTCTAGCTTTAGTCTTGCATACTGCCCACAATCCGACCTTGCTATCTCCCATCTAGGATAAGTTGTGAAGTATAAGAGTTGAGCCTGACTTGATAGGACAAATGGTTCGTAGCCTTGATATCTACGCTTGTAGTTTATATCCACAAGACCATGCTTGTCAATTTTCTAACCTTGATCTTGAATCGGATCGAACCATTCACACTTGAATATCACGATCTTAGCAGGTTATGTGCCATAATTATATGTCAACTCCACAATCTCACGTAAGATGCCAACGAAATTATTGCCTGGATCGACATTTTTGTAGTTTAAAGATTTGGTATACAAACAACTGTTTTTCGTGGAATCAAGATCCAGAAAGCTGTCTCTGATCAGAATATTTGTTGACTTGAACCTAAACTCATTCACATAGTAACTTGGCCATATTTTGACGGCAGTATTTGGTCCCTTGGCTAGAGTTCTAATAGATTCAGTCTCGGGTGTTATTAGACGATCGACCTAAATACCAAAGTAGCGATAGTAAGTTATTTATTATGAAAGTGCATACGAAAAAAGTAATTACCAAGCTCCTTACATATGCACTCAACCAAGAAGAAAAATGGTGTCTCATTTCTTGTTCTACTTCTTCGTCTGTTATGTAGGGTCTAACCGACCTCAGCTCATCATTATATGTATTAAAAATAATGAAGCAACCGCTAATTAGTAGCATAATAGTAGCTTATACTATTACTTTGAGATGACGTAAACGTGGACGTATTAATTACTTACCCCTCTAGCTTCTCCACTTCATCCTCGTCGTAATTGAGTAATATATACAACTGAGCAGCCCTTAGCTCATCGTCATTCAAATATCTCTTCTTTATTTTGTCCGAAGGCTTTTCGGATGCATTGAATACTTTCAATATTGCATCATTAGATTCATGATATCCGTCGTCGTTTCTCGGAGCGCTCGTTCTATTAGTAGCAACAAGAGGTTTGAAATACGTCAATCAAAAGTTTGTAATCTCCTCGAGAACATAAGCTTCAAAAATAGAGCCCTCAACCCGTGCCTTATTTTTCACCTTTCTCTTTAGGTGATTCATATGTAACTCGAAGGGGTACATCCACCGATAACCGACATGACCACCAACACGTGCCTCATAGGAAAGATGAATTGGCAAATGCTCCACAGAGTCGAAGAATCCAGGAGGAAACACCTTATCAAACTTATACAGTGTTACCGCAATGTCCTTCTCTTGATTTTCTAGACGATCGACGAAAAATATAGTAGAACAAAGATCTCTAAAGAATATGCTGAGCTCTGTCAATGGATCCTAAACGACCTGCGGTAAGAATTTCTGAAAAAGAATCGAAATTAACCTCTCCATGAATACGTGACAATCGTGGCTCTTCATACCCGCCAGTTTGTTCTCCTTGAGATCGACACATCTTCCCAAGTTCGACATATACCCGTCTGGAAATTTTAGACCATGAATCCACCTACAAAGTATCCATTTATCCTCCTTCTCCAGTGAGAAAATTGACTTAGGCTGCTTTAACTTTCTATTTTTCTCCTCTATTAAATACAATGCAGGACGTCTACATATTTCTTCTAAGTCCAACCTGGCCTTCGGATTGTCTTTCGTCTTCCCCTTTACCTCCATTAAAGTATTAATTATGTTATCAAACATATTCTTCTCGATATGCATGACATCAAGGTTATGTCTGATCAGATTGGTGCTCCAATATGACATGTCCCAGAATATACTCCTCTTCGTCCAGTTATGGGTGCGACCAAATCTGTCACATTTGTATCCCTTAGCAGGCTCTCCGATAGCACTTGGTAAATCTTTTACCTTTTTTTATATTGTGTATTAGGGCCACCTTGGCGGTGGATTAGCCTTCTCCATAATGCTCGCATTAAAAGCATTTCTATTCCTCCGGTACGGATGGTCCTTCGCAGAAATTGTCGATGACAATCAAAGAAGCACAATTTGCCTCCGTGTTTCAAACGGAAAGCCTTAGTGCGGTCCATACAATATGGACATGAGAGACGATTATGAGTTCTCCATCCCGATAATATTTCATAGGCCAGAAAGTCGTTGATGGTCCACATAAGTGCTACCATCATCTGAAGATTCTACTTTCTGGAAACATCGTACTTGTTGGCACCTACTTCCCACAGCTGACTCTTCGTCCAGTTATGGGTGCGACCAAATCTGTCATATTTGTATCCCTTAGCAGGCTCTCCGATAGCACTTGGTAAATCTTTTACCTTTTTTTATATTGTGTATTTGGGCCACCTTGGCGGTGGATTAGCCTTCTCCATAATGCTCGCATGAAAAGCATTTCTATTCCTCCGGTACGGATGGTCCTTCGCAGAAATTGTCGATGACAATCAAAGAAGCACAATTTGCCTCTGTGTTTCAAACGGAAAGCCTTAGTGCGGTCCATACAATATGGACATGAGAGACGATTATGAGTTCTCCATTCCGATAATATTTTATAGGCCAGAAAGTCGTTGATGGTCCACATAAGTGCTACCATCATCTGAAGATTCTACTTTCTGGAAACATCGTACTTGTTGGCACCTACTTCCCACAGCTGAATCAACTCATTTATCAAATTCTGTAAATATACATCGATGTTCCTCTTCGGATTGTTCGAACCCTGGATAATAAAGGTGAGGAACATATACGGAGTCTTCATGCACATCTAAGGCAGTAGATTGTACGGAGTGACGATCACAGGCCAACACGAATATTGGGAGCCCGAAAGTCCGAATGGCGTAAAACCGTTGGAAAAGAGGCCCAATCTGACATTACGCGAATCCGAAGCAAAATTTGGATACTCTCGATCAAAGTGCTTCCATGCTTCTCTATCGGATGGATGATCCAATACTCTTTCGATCTATTTTTGCCTGTGCTAACTCATATTTTCTACAGTCTCCTAAACCATAAACAACCTCTGCAACCGCGGCGTCAAAGGCAAGTAGTGCATCGAATTGGTAGGCTTCTTTGCACCGACAGACTTTTCTCTTCCAGTGGCCTTATAGCGATCAGCACCACAGAATCTGCACACATCTTCATCCTTATCGTCTTTGTAGTACCACATGCACCCGTTGCGACATGTATCAATTTTCTCGTATCCCATCCAGAGTGATCTCACCATCCTCTTAGATTGGTAGAAGTCTTTAGGCAACTTTGCACCCTCTGGTAAGATCGCTATAATCAAATCCATCAGTCTGTTATAGCATTCTTGTGACATGTTAAAATCAGACTTGATGCTCAACAATATTGTAACCATCTTCAATGGTGAATGATCTTCACAACCATAATATAATGGAGTCCTTGCATTCTCCAGCAACTCTATGAACTTTGCAGCATCGGTATTTGGTGCCTCCTCAGCTGCATCATGATTGTCCAAATCAAAACTAGGCCCCGCCGCATCAAAAACCATGTTCATCCACCCATCGTCGTAAGCAGCGTGGTCGTGGATATCCATATACGGCTCTATATAAGGTTTTGACTCCGATGCTAAAGACACAAGTTATTCATGTGCGGTCCACTGATAGTAATTCGGCGTGAAACCCTTCGAGTATAAATGATATGTTAGTTTTACTTCTGGATGATATTTCAAGTTGCGACATCTCACACACGGATACTTAATTTTGTCACCGTCAATGTACTGAGGGAACGCCTTGGCGAACTGCAAGAACTTTTGTACACCCTCAATGAATTTATCTCGCGCACCGCACATGTCATCAGGATGACTATTGTATATCCACTAACAATGACGCAGATAGTAATTCATATCTATTTCTAGATACTTCTGCAAAAATAAATAGACATCGTTCAAGTATATACTCATCGTTAAATACAGTACATGCACTGATACTCCTAGTCCTCGCATATATATACTCATCGTTAAATACAATATAATTTTCTGGAGGAAGGTAAGAACTGCTCTAACTTGATACACAATGTCCTTGAATGTTTTATCAACCTCATCCCTTTACATCTGGTGTTTGTACTGACAATACCTGCTATTTGAAGCCCTATACACAAAGTCAGAGAAGGCTCCTTACGTCAAGAAAATGCCACCATAGATGCATATGTTGTGGAGCTGGGTTTCGAAAAGGTAGAGGATCCTCAAGAGACGATCCTTGCATTGGTGATTAGGGAGGATCCATTGTAAGTATCGGCCTAAAAATCAAATTACTACGAAGACTTAAGTCATTTTTGTTGTCAAATTTTAATATGAATTATTCTAAACCTTCAAATTTTAATATGAATCATTCAAAACCTAAATTTTATAAGACTTAAGTCATTAAACAAATTGGCCCAAATGTAACTATCCAAGTTGATTGTTAATTAATTTAAGTTATAAACTTTAACAAGAATTTAAGAGTTCAAAACCGAACTAACCGATCCGCAAAAAAGAACCGGCTGAACCTTCCCTATTGTGGTTAATCACAAATACCCCTAACTCAATCTAAATAAATAAAATGTAAGTTAGGGTTAGGGTGTTAAGGACGAATATCTTGACCATGACAAATTTATCAATCTACTTGGGCTGAAGCTAGGGCCGACCAATATTAGGGGGGCAAGCTTGACGATTGTCTTAGACCCCTCAAACGGGCAAGGCACCAAAACATGGTCCAAAGTTACTTACAAGACAATACTTCCAATGGGAATGTCCAAACATGCACTAAACGTACTTAAGTAGAACTTCGTAGTAATGTGTCGTCTCTTGAGGATCGGGTTAATATTGACGAGATGGCAAGTGCTGAATCATTGTTAAATGACCTATCCATCCTTACAGATAACTTATCTGACTCGAATAAGCTCGGACAAGGTGGATTTGGTGCTATTTATAAGGTGCTACTTTGCTTTGCGATGCAGATTTGTTTCTGTCATAATTTATTATTACGTCATATTTCTTTTGTCTTTTTTTCCAATACAATCAAATAAGATTTCAATTTACAGAAAATTTACTGTACCGATAATAATTTTATATTAATTAAATATAACAATAGAAGTTTAAATGTTTTTTGAAATTCTGACACATATCGTCAACAGAGTTGGAAAAATTTGGAGAGCTCGATTTTCGCCAACCTAGTTGGCAAAAATCTAAATTTTTGGGCGGGAATACATGAAGTTTTGCCAACTAAATTGGTAAAAATATGCTCCATCTAGTCGAGGGTGGGTGGGTGGGTTTAAGTGGGTGGTTGTGTATTGGTTTTTGTTCGATTTAAATATGGTTTAGTCAATGGTCAGTTTAAATATGGATTTAAATATGGGTAGTTGGTTTAATAGGGTGGTTGGTTTAATAAGGTTGGTGTGTTCGTAGTATAAGGAGAGGGAGGGAGGAAGAAATGATGCAGGAAGTCAAGAAGAAGAATAAGCAGATAAGGGGAGGAAGTAAACAGAGAAGAGAAGAGAAGATAAGAGAAGAGAAGAGAAGAGAAGAGAAGGAGAACCAGAAGAAATATTTATAATTATAATTGTAATCATGTTATTCTAGTAACGATTACTATTTTAACTATTATAATTATAATCCTCATGATAGTAGTTATGCTAACACTAAATATTTGATTACATATTTTAACACTAAGTATTAAATATTGCAGATGGATATCCAAAATGATGAACGTATTCCGGGAGGGCCTACCACAGATATGATTAACCAGCTATGTGAGTCACACATTTCTAGTTTAGTATTTTCTGGACAGGTATATTAAAATTGAATTATTTTAGTCAATATAATTTATATTTTTTTACATGTCTAATAATAACATCGTTTATATATCAAATATATAGCAATCCTGATACATTTCGAGCACGAGAGCATGTCGCATGGCGTTATGAGGACGACGTTGGGTACTGAATGTTGACTGAAGAACAACATGGTATGGTAAACATTTTTTTTATGATATTGATCAGATCTATTTTTTACGTCACGATAGAGACTTGATCTTCAGTTTAGTTGAGCGGTGGTGGCCCAGAAGAAAGACCTTTCAGTTACCGTTCGGAGAAATGGCCATTTTGCTAGTAGATGTGGCAAATATCTTAGGATTACCTATTACGGGTGAACCTATAATATTTGAAAATGATGAATCATTTTGTGCCAAAACTGTGATTATGAAGTACTTAGGCATGGAACCGCCTACCATATATGCTAAAAGTTTCGTGACGCTTTCGTGGCTCCTTCACAACTTTATGCACCTAGATCGTATTAGTGAGGAAGAAATCTTAGTGGATGCGGAACAAGTAAGTATAACATTTATTGTTATTATTTATGTAATATATATTTTTATTTTGTTTAACTGATATCCTTTTTTATATTATATGTTCAGGTTACTGCTTGCACCAGGACCTACTTACTAGGTCTAATCAACGAAATTTTGTTTCCAAACTCCAGATTTAGGGCAAATTTATATTTTTTACCTTTTTTGGAAAATCTGATAGAACCTACCCGTCATACATGGGGAGCTTTTGTGTTGGCATATCTGTACACCTCCATGTCAATTTTTATGCATTTTACTTTAGTGGATAAAAGATAGAAAAATTTGAATGAATGTATGACATTATTACAGGTATAAATTTTTTATATAATTTTATTTACTAAAGAAATATGTATACTTACATGATATGTTTTTTCTAGGTTTGGTCCTACGAGCACTTCAGTTTTGGTAGGCCAGTCTTCCATATTGATACCAAAGATGGTGTCTTCCCATTAGCTTTACACTGGATGACGGTTGCAGTTGATATAATTCGATGTGCTCACAAGGATATCGCAGTTTATCGGGGCCAATTCGATTCACTAATGTTTAACGAGGTAAAATTTTTATAGTCTCTTATATAATTTTTTTGTATTTCATACAGTCAATATGTATATTATCTTATAATTTTTTTGACATGAAATAGGTAATTTTGTTTACCTTACCGGTTTGGGCAAAATCTTCTTAAGTTACAAACAACAGCCTTTGGATTGAGTCTACATAGATTTTTTATAATATTCCACGATAAAATCATGTATCATCCAGCTGATCGTGTTATGCGACAGTTTTGGATGATACAACACATTCCTGGTGATACAACACATCTTCGGACAATAATCAGTTTAAAGATTTTTTAATTTTTTGCCTGTTCTTGTCCTGAAGTGTTATAATTTTGGCTCAAATTTCATCAAGTAGTATCGTTATTGGTTTATCGCATAAATTTTTTACCCAGTTATTGAAGCATTCACCAAGATTCGATGTGTGAATACCTAATTTGGGACAAGGAGAATAAACTGTTATGTAGTGTAAAAAATACGAGTTTCATCATTTACTCTTATGATCCAGTTGTAAACATCTATGTTTTTATCTTTAATTTTTTCCAAACAATAGTTCGTATCTGTTTTATTATAACATCTAGCAAGATAATCTAAACTATGTTGAAAATATGGAAATATGAAGACTTTTTTCAAATTTTGTTTAAAATGTTGAATACAAAAAAATTAGACGATTCTGGAAAGATATCATTCATAGCCCTTATCAATCCTTTTTGTTTATCTGATATAAAATAAATTATACTCCATGCATCAAAATATTTTTCAAAAGATGTTCTCAAGCCGTTTAAAAACCAAGTCTAAGAATTAATATTTTTACTCTCAGCAACAACATAAGCAATTGGATATAATTAATAATTTGGATCATGAGCACAAGCAATAAATAAAATACCTTGATATCTAGAGGAAAGAAAAGTAGCATCAGTACTAATCACAGGTAAACATGCCCTTAAAAATCCATCAATGCATGCCTTAAAACAAATAAAAATTCTTTTAAATCTATTGTCTTCTGTAGTCTGTATAAAATATTGGCTACCTGGATTTGTCTCAATAATTCTAAAATCATACTATTCAAGACTACTATATGCATCAATATAACTACCATTTATTTTGGATAGAGCAAGTTCCCTAGCTTTCCAAGCTTTACAATATTTAATATATATTCTCTGTTCTCTATATATATCATTTACAATATGCGATGGACTATACGACTGATTATCTCAAATTTTATCAATAATCTTATTTTTAACCCATACAGTAGTAACTAATGGATGAGAACCTATTGTAAGTCCCCATAAACAAGAATATACATTTTCTAGCGTAGTAATAACAAAACATTCACATTTACCACTTGCTTTAGTGTATACTCTCCAATTATAACTTGAATTGTTACATTTATATACAATCCTAATAGCATTGTTTAAAGTAGCATGACAAGTAAAATTATGTGCAATTGCTATATCACTAATAAAATATCTAAATTCAGAACGATTATCAAATTTTCTTCCGATGATTAATCCTGAAATGCTAACATTATCAACATTGCCATCAAATTCATCATCTAAATTTTTAATTAAATCATCACTATTTTCATCGTCGTTATTACCATGATCTACTATATGTTCTTGTTCAGTAAATGAAATAACTTGATGAGAAGAACTAGGAGCAGTATTAACTTGATTAGAAGTACGTATACTACTTACAATATTATTTCTAGGTGGTGGTGAAGTTACATAAATATTAATGTACGTTGCTTGTACATTAACTTTTAGAATAAATTTCCATGCTTGTTCACTAACTAACTTTATACAATTAGTTAAATAAACATGAACCAATATAACTTCATAATCAATAGAATATTACTCAATAATTTAATTACGTAAACTATCAAACAAAATATTTTGATCAATTAAAAAATTTTCAGTTAAACCTCCTTCATAAACTAACCCATTTAGCACACCTCCAACCGAACATAATATTGTTAGACTTTGATCCATGACAAGAGAATAAGCTTCTAAATACAGAGTGATTGAGCTGAAATAGCTAAAAGTGGATTGAGTAAGAAATGAATAGCAGAAAAAATGAAAGAAATTTATAGATATGAGAAAAAAAGAGCCATTGTAAAAATATGAACGTTACAATATGAACATACCCAAAAAATAAATTGACAAAAAATAACAAAAAAAATCAACAAAAAAAAAACTAACACAAATCAAACCAACACAAATCAAACCCTAAGCATAAAAAAAAATCAACCCATCATATTTTCGCCAATTGAGTTTGCCAACTCGGTTGGCGAAAATCTACCCATTTCTGCCCAAAAAATGACACGTCGGATTCCCACGTCAGTTTTTGTCGAATTTTTGACAACTGGGTTGGTAAAAATTGACACTCCTAATTTTTGCCAACTAGGTTGGCGATATGTATCAGAATTTTAAATTTTTTAAAACTTTTATCGTTGTACTTAATTAATATAAAATTATTATCGGTACAGTAAATTTTCTGTTTAATTTATTCTCATGTATGTTGAAAAGAAGAAAATAATTCATGGACAGGGAACACTACCTGATGGACAAGAGAGAGCTGTGAAGAGGCTCTTTGCAAGCTCTGAACAAGGAATATGAGAGGTCAAGAATGAACTCTTGTTGGTTGCGAAACTTTAGCACAATAATCTTGTTAGGCTTCGAGGCATTTGCTTGGAACAAGAAGAAAAACTACTCGTCTACGAATGTGTCAAACGGAAGCTCAGACACCTTGTTTGGTAATTGCTCTGTACTAAAAAATCTCTTAATCACTCACTAGCAACTTCTGATCATTAATGATTCAATAAGTTTAAGTTCCTGATATCTAATTTTTATCCTACTAATTGTCTTTCCCATGAAAGATCCTGTTAAATGCATTCAATTAGATTAGAAATGAATGTTTAACATCATTGAGGAATAGCTCGAGGCCTCCGGTACCTGCACGAAGAGTCTCATCTAAAAGTGATACATAGAGACCTGAAAGCCAGCAATGTATTGTTGGACTCAAACATGAACCCAAAAATCTCAGACATCGGTTTGGCAAGATTATTTTTAGTAGATGAAACACAATGCACCACGAGTCGACGCACTTTGAAAGAAAAAAAACTCTCTCAATATTATGTCATTATGGATAACCTATCATGTTTGGTGCCTAGTAATTTTGTTCAAGTATGATGATCTACAGTGGTTACATGTCGCCAGAGTACGCAATGCGTGGGCAATTTTCTATCAAGCTAGATGTGTTCAGCTTTGGGGTTCTACTTCTAGAGATTGTTATGGGAAGAAAAAGCAACAACCCAAATGATATTGAAAATGCTCAAGACCTGCTAAGCTATGTTAGTATATATACACATTTTACTACTGGTACATGTATCTCTATTATTTTATACTATAAGTACATTTTTGCTAAGTTTATATAAATAAATAAATAAAAAAGAATCCAAGTAGAAATAAAAGTGCCCAAATGGAATATACAAGATGATAAAAATGAATAAAAAATGTACTCTGAATTAGTATCACATTCATAGTTGGAGTGTTACATGTTATCTGATTCACGTTGAGTCACACTTACATGGATACGATCGATACATCATGGAGACACAGATAGGGCACTTATTTTGTGTCCTAGTGTGGTTTGGAGTTTGGGGTTGTATCTAATATGTGTCTATGTTGCATGAATATTGACAAGGGTATTGATGGAGACATGATGCATGTAATGTCGAATGAGTACATGCACGATACGTACACAAAACGGATACAGACATCATTTTGTCGTGTCTGTGAAATAAAGGTTTTGATATGTATCTGATACGACACAACACAACATGCATCCTTTGACGTTTCCTTAGCCAAAATTATATCAATTTATAGACTGATGGTTTCTCAACATGCAGACATGGGAGCATTGGATCGAAGGAACAGTGCTAGAGATCGTTGACCCATCTTTGGGCAAAAACTTTTCAAGAGATAATATGCTGAGATGCATCCAAATAGGACTTCTATGTGTTCAAGATGTTCCTACCAATAGGCCTTTCATGTCATCGGTCGTGCTCATGCTATACAGTCCGTCAATGTATATCCAAGCTCCTTTGCAACCTATATTGGCCGGGTCTGGAACAAGCACTTCTGATTCGTCTGTGTCAACCAAACGATCCAACTTGGGTTCTGGTGATTGGTCCCAAGTTAGTCAATATAGCAAATTCTGAAAACGATGTTTCAATTTCACCAGCAGATCCTATGTTATGTATTATCTGAGAGCTCAGAGGAAAACTATTTTAATAGAAGCCGCAAATCTTTTTGATGCAGCTCATCATCACCATCAATATCCAAGCATATTTCTTGTAATCTTCCCAAAATATTAATAAAACATTCCTGATTTAAATTTGATGATTATTATCCCTAGCTAATATTAATTTTTTTTAAGAAACATGTTTTAGCTAAAAAGATCTTTAAATGCTTTTCCAAGTTCAAAATGTTACTTTCTTGTAACAAATTAAATCTTATATGAAGAAAAATGGCAAATTGGAAAATAACTAGTAAACTCACGTGCATTGCACATCAAATAATTTTTATTTCTTTCTGATATCATTGAAAATAATTTAAATATTTAAGTATATTTGATTTAAGAGTTGTTATATACATATTTATATTTTAATTAAGATTTATTAAATATTTAATTATATTTTAAAAATAATTTAAATATTTAAATATATTTGAATTAAGATTTGTTATATATACATATTTATATTTTAATTAAGATTTGCTAAAAATTTAATTATATTTTAATTATAATTTATTATGGATATATGTGAATAAGAAATAAAAATTTTAAAATTATATATTTTTTATTTTTTATTTAAATGGTTGAGAATTTTCAAACGGCTTGGATGGATTATTTTTGAGCCATTTTCAAGCCGCATTATAATCGTGGAGATAGAGATGAAGAAGGAAGGGCATAGTTAGTAAATAACTAGAACAATATAAGGATAGGTAGATATTTTAATAAATGTGTGCATGTGACTATAAAAAAAAAGGAGAATCTAGACATTTCTATTTAATCCTACTAGTAAAAGCACGGCACATATTTTTTTTTTCTAATATTGATAAAAATAGTCTAAATATTTATAAATTAAGATTTATTATATATATATTTACCACTAGGCTTCGAACCCTTGCCTTCCCCCGTGTGGATTCGAACCCTTGCCTTCCCCCAAGTGTCCTCCCTTCTTACCACTAGGCTAAGGCCTCAGGGATATATATATTTACCTACCCGAGACCTCCCACCCCACCCCACCCCACCCCTACTAGACGCCTGCGGAGCTCGAACCCCGTCCGCTCCGTCCGATGTCCCAGGCCATACCACTAGGCCACTAATATATATATATATATATATATATATATATATATATATATATATATATATAATATATATATATATATATATATATATATATATATATATATATGAGGAGGGATCCACATCCCTCCTATTATGCATCCCTGTAAACTCCCTCACCCAAAATAGGTATTTTGTGTATATTTTATATTATTATATTTATTATATATGTTGAATTTATTTAGAATATGCTCTTAGTTAATTAGAAAATAAATTTCTTGATATATTTACTTATATAAATATTCATTTAGAATTATTTTAGGTTATTTTAGATTTTTGGAGATTTTTCTAGAATTTTTGGTAATTAAAACTTAGAAAAGATAAATTTCTAGGACTTCTATGATTTACTATACGACTATACTTGCATGTCGTTCCTACCAAATATTTATTTTAGTTTAAAATATTTAATTATATTTTTTTGTAATTTATTTAGAATTTTAAGAAATTTATTTAGATTTTAAAATTATTTAGGATTTATTTGGATATATATAGTCTTAATATTAGATAGATACTAATTTAGTGTTAATAGATATTAATAAGATTTTATAAATTATTTGTATTATCTTTAATTATATTTAAGATTATAAATTATTGAGATAAATTCAAACTCTATTTTAAATTTATTCAAATCCTTAACCTACTAGTAAATCAACTTCATGCATATCCTATCCTTATTTAAATTCATCATAATCCTATCCAAATTAACCAATCCTAGTCGTATTTAATTAAGTAGTATCCACCATTATAAATACCTTATCTTTCATATTTTTCTTTCCCAAATTCCTCTCTTTTTCGTCCAAAAAAATAGTCAAAATTCGTCATAAATTCAGCCTCATTTTCTACTAGTTATGACGAATTAAAAAGACGATATCTCCTAGCTCCGGACTCCAAACACGCTCCAGTTTTTTTTGTTAGAACGATAATGAGGTTAATTTCTGATAATATAAATTGTTTTTATAAATTATTAGTATTAAATTCTGGAAAATTCGTAGAGCACAGCATGTCCGAAAATAGACGTGTTTTGATGTTTTCGCGATTCCGGGAGAACCAGGAATCAGAATGACGAACCGTTTAAAGTTTCGGAAAGCTAATGTCGAGATCATCGACATATATTTTTCCCAAAATTTATTTCGAAGTATTTCATACTGTTAATTCTGTAGAACTTCTAGGTTAGAATTTAACCATCGGTGCACAATACAAAATTTGTATGTGCCATAATTCCCAAACGAATTTGAATTCAAACGAGCCGTAAATTCCAGTATGTTTTTGATGCTGAAATCTATAGGAAATTATGCATGAAAGTCGAGTTTGTATCGGTTGACTTTTTGGTCAACAGATCGCCTCGATTTGCGTGCCATGAGTCTCGAGTTGATAAAATTCAGTTTCTTTGGACAAAATTTAGGAATTAACATAAAAATCAGAATAATAAGATTAAAATAGGATTTTAAAGTAATTATTCCAGAATTAAATAAATTAAAATAAATTAAAATAAATTAAAATAAATTAATGGTTATATTATTATATAGTTATATGAATATATATGTAAGTAAATGCTAATTGATAATTATGACTAAATATTCAGACTGTATGACCCTAGGACATCGTGGACTATCCCATACTTATCTTGACCATGTTGACCCTAAGAACTTATGAATTTGTCTGCCTTGCGTACACTAACGTACAGGCATAGACACCTGTCAGTTGACTGACTGATTTCGTACAGTACTTGAAGACGCGACACCCGCGTAATTCAATGCATAATTGACCGTGTTAGATGACTAGTATTACCCCTAGTATACCCCCTGATTCCAGTGTAAATGTGGTTGAGTATGTGCTAGTGTAATGACTAATGATTCTATTATATTATATTTATGTGTACATAGGATATTGGATTATTCTGCGCGATTTCTGGAGCAGGTTATTGGTACATTACAGCTTCCTTGCCAGGCAAGTATACCTTGCCATTGTACTGTTATTCTTATTCCATATGTTGCACGCATCTTTATTTTCTGTCTTTAGTTCATATATTTTAATTGTTATATAAAAATGCTCGCGACGGTGACGTCGCGATATGTTTTTATTTATGTATTGCATTGACCTTGTTCATGAGACTACCCTACTATCATGCAGCACCATTAGGTTCATTGGCCGTGACACAGTTGTTACACGAGTGTGAGTCTCATATAGATCACGGACTGCGTGACAGGTCTGGCCTCCTGTACGTGTGGGCCGTGCGTTAGGAATAACTGCTGTTAGAAACTTTGCATGCTAGTAGACTTGGCAGTTATTAGAGGTCCAGGGACATAGCTTATTGTAGTACGGTGGTCCCATCCTTGTCCTTGTTTGGTTGCAGGATTGGGCTAGGGTACTAAGAATAGGCTATGGACCAAATCGTGTCATGGATGTGACATGCTTAGAGCATGGGGTGGGGAGAACAACAAGTACCGCATTTGAGCTCCTTTACACTTTTTCTGTGACGCCCGGATTCTCCGCTGGAGATACGGGTGGTGATGACCCATATATATACATTGGCGGGCCTCCGCCGTTCAAAAGACGACGTGCCTTTGGGCCCCTGGATCTTCAAAAGAGAACCATGCCAAATCCTAGTTTTCAGCCAGATAGCTCACTTGTGGGGAAAGGTGTTCTTAACTGCATTCACTTTAGACGGTTATGCGACCCTTTTGGATATTTATTTCAGTACTTTATTGGCATGTGTTTAAGTATCTTGTTATGTCCCTCTGAGGACCTGGTCCGCTGCCAGTGTATCTTTTCTTGAGTATTTGCAGGAGCGCAGATTTGGATGGTTACATGTGATCCGAGGATGTCTTTTCTACGATCTGTGATGGATAGCTGGTATTCTTATATTGTGTTGTGGTGTTGTACTCATATTATATTTGCTCTTACATTCAAGTTGGTAGTGGATTTGTTTCCATCCAACTATCATCCTTAGATACTTCTTATTGAGATCTAGTTTCATAGATACTGGTTATTTATTTCTATATGATTTTGGTGGATGAGATTTAGATTTTACCCTGTGACTTGTGACATATGTTTATACCACTTGTGGATTTTGTATTCATATTACAGCGTACGTATGGATTTGGTTTCCATATATTGGAGTTACCATATCCATGCGGCTGGCATGCTTACGTGTTCCTAGTCCTACGTATTTGGGACTGGGGCGTGACATGTTTTTGTGGTGGCCCATGCAGGTCGAGAGCATATTGTCTCGGTTACGTTACTGTACCGAACAAGCCTGCACATAGGACTAGAGTATAGGATCTCATCCACAATTGACTATGATTCAACTTCCTCCTCTATGATCTATTCGAACAATTATATCCTGCTTGATTCCTATACTTCCCTAATAAGTTCCTTGAGTATATATGGCCTTCTGCTAGAATATAGGAACCCATGTTATTAGGATGATAATTAAAGTAGCACACCTATTAAGAATACAACGAGAATATAGACACACCACTAAGTTTAGAATATCTAGTGAACCCTAGAATTCCTTATCTTTAGAATTGATTTACCATTACCCCCTGATGTATTATGAAGACTTGAGAGTAGTATAGACACTACTAGAGTTAGTTAGAAGTTTTACCATAATGTTTGACCCTAGTATTGAGGAACCAATGGAAAACCAATATTGAACATTAGGACTGAACCTAACCCTCATAATTGGATAGTATTAGAGAACTATAAAACTTATGTCATTGTCTTGTTATTAGTAGACAGCACCCTAGAAAGCCTAGAGGAATATAATCAACCCTTTCCCTTGATCATACCTCGAACATGGCAACTAGCATGCCACCCCCTTAGAGAACCATGATGCTATCTAGAGCCCTCTATTTTTGATTTCATAACTTGTCCCCCTGCAACCTTAGCGTTCGCTAATTGTGTGACGACTAAATTATGATTCTTCTTTCTTCATCATTTAACTCGTGCCACATAACTCGTATGATTGAAGGCCAAGTAATCTTATTCTATGTTAGGACATGTAGTTTGCTAGGGTATAGCTTGATAATTTGAACTTTGAATTTTGTGCGTGATAGTTGGGATTTGATAGTTTGTGTAGTTCCCTTAGGTTGTGACCTAATGATTACCCCTTAGCTTTAAATCACGAAATTTGTACCCATAGCTCGATACGAGTTAAATCCCTTTCCCCTTAACGGCTAGTAACTCTTCTATCCCTACGATTGACACATGTTCTATGAGCACTTGACCCTTACCTATATAATGCAACATAAGACCCTAATAAGTACCAAGATCCTTCCTCATATACCCTAATAAGAGTTTCTGTTCTATGTACATATGCAAGGTTGTTTTTGTAGGTATCCTTAAGATAATACAATAGTAGTTAAATTATTTTAAGTTGGATAGTATACCTCACCACCTAGTATCACGTAGCCCTTGTGATCCATTGATGTAGTGTAACTGAATGACATTAATTGTATGCTAGAAAAGACGACAGTGTTTATTCAGACGATAGAATTTAGAGGTCCATGTCCCTATTGGTCGACTAGCGACTTAGACAAGGAATTAGTATGACAACTGTAGAGATTGTAAAGTCTTTTTATTATTGTTGCTTATGTTGTTTTGTTTTGTGAACTTGAATTAATTTGCACCTTCTTTCATCATAATCCAGCGTAGTTATATTTGTTGTACTATCTTGACTCATGCTGCTATTATAGCCTAGTTTTTGCAAGCTTATTCTATATCAAGCTTGTTCACTACATATGTATTATTGGGCGCGCACACTAATACATTTCAGAATCAGTGTACTACGGTCTGATCAACCATAGTGCGCTCGGTTCGCCCTTCACATAACTATTTTACGTGGATTGAGATATATGGTGATTAGTAAACGAATATACTTGCCCTCTAGATATAGCTGAGCACATCGTATCTGCTACATAACTGTACCGATGCGAGCATATGAATAGGAATTACCAAATTATGATTTCAATCCACAACTGCTTTGATAATTCCCAATTGAATTCTTTAAAGCGCCTTGATCCCCATACTTGCATTCTATTACCTCTCCCTTGAACTCTTTATTATTGATCTACGTCTTTCCTTATTTCAGAAAGACAAAACATCTTGCATGGTATAAGTTTGATATATAGATAGTACTAGATATACCCCACAGGCCAGTCGCTTTGCTTGGTGACCCTCTTTCATAATTGATTAAGGGCATATCACATATGATATAGTTGGTGTTAAAGTTTTGAGGATTGAATGACATGAGAAAATAAATTGAGGAATATTTTTCTTAAGTGTAAGAGCCTTATATGATAGATGGGTAAATTCTAAGTTGGGTAGAAATTGCAGTATTAAACTTGAGGAGAATTCTTTTAGATTGTGATCAAGTAGGATTAGATTGAGAGATTAAGTCCTTTTAATGTGGAGAATTTTAACAGAGGGATTAAGATAATGAGGATTTAATGAATTTTAAAAAATCTTAATATTGAGGACCCAATATTTATACTTTGAGCACATGATTTAAATTTTGAATATTGAAGGATGAATCATCGATTTAAATTTTGAGGATAAATATTGAATTTTAGACTTGAACAATTGGTTAATTAGATTTAAATTTTACAATTTGATGATTTGAATTAAAAGTTCAATTTTGATTGTTGGGTCACCTATTTGAAATATTGAGGATGTAAATTGAGTTTAAATATTTGAATAGTACAAAATTCTTAAGTTAAGAATAGGAATAAGATTTGATTAGAATTGTTTATTGTTCAAAGTCTAGAGGAGATTATGATAGTTGGAAATTATAATATAAATTTTGATGTGGGATGTCATATAGACTTGAGTTAGATTTGGATGTTGATTATTTAAAAATCGAGAAAAGATTACGACAGGTTGAATTTTTATTTAAACAGTGGTTATATTAATTTTGAAGTGATCAAGATAGATTCGGATAGATTTTGTTATTTAAATTTTTGGAAGAGATTGCGATTGACATACCTTATGTACGAATGTGAAGGATTTAACAAATTATGTCTTATTTTAATTTCGAGGACGAAATTGTTTTAAGTCGGGTAGATTGTAAACTCCCTCACCCAAAATAGGTATTTTGTGTATATTTTATATTATTATATTTATTATATATGTTGAATTTATTTAGAATATGCTCTTAGTTAATTAGAAAATAAATTTCTTGATATATTTACTTATATAAATATTCATTTAGAATTATTTTAGGTTATTTTAGATTTTTGGAGATTTTTCTAGAATTTTTGGTAATTAAAACTTAGAAAAGATAAATTTCTAGGACTTCTATGATTTACTATACGACTATACTTGCATGTCGTTTCTACCAAATATTTATTTTAGTTTAAAATATTTAATTATATTTTTTTGTAATTTATTTAGAATTTTAAGAAATTTATTTAGATTTTAAAATTATTTAGGATTTATTTGGATATATATAGTCTTAATATTAGATAGATACTAATTTAGTGTTAATAGATATTAATAAGATTTTATAAATTATTTGTATTATCTTTAATTATATTTAAGATTATAAATTATTGAGATAAATTCAAACTCTATTTTAAATTTATTCAAATCCTTAACCTACTAGGAAATCAACTTCATGCATATCCTATCCTTATTTAAATTCATCATAATCCTATCCAAATTAACCAATCCTAGTCGTATTTAATTAAGTAGTGTCCACCATTATAAATACCTTATCTTTCATATTTTTCTTTCCCAAATTCCTCTCTTTTTCGTCCAAAAAAATAGTCAAAATTCGTCATAAATTCAGCCTCATTTTCTACTAGTTATGACGAATTAAAAAGACGATATCTCCTAGCTCCGGACTCCAAACACGCTCCAGTTTTTTTTGTTAGAACGATAATGAGGTTAAATTTCTGATAATATAAATTGTTTTTATAAATTATTAGTATTAAATTCTGGAAAATTCGTAGAGCACAGCATGTCCGAAAATAGACGTGTTTTGATGTTTTCGCGATTCCGGGAGAACCAGGAATCAGAATGACGAACCGTTTAAAGTTTCGGAAAGCTAATGTCGAGATCATCGACATATATTTTTCCCAAAATTTATTTCGAAGTATTTCATACTGTTAATTCTGTAGAACTTCTAGGTTAGAATTTAACCATCGGTGCACAATACAAAATTTGTATGTGCCATAATTCCCAAACGAATTTGAATTCAAATGAGCCGTAAATTCCAGTATGTTTTTGATGCTGAAATCTATAGGAAATTATGCATGAAAGTCGAGTTTGTATCGGTTGACTTTTTGGTCAACAGATCGCCTCGATTTGCGTGCCATGAGTCTCGAGTTGATAAAATTCAGTTTCTTTGGACAAAATTTAGGAATTAACATAAAAATCAGAATAATAAGATTAAAATAGGATTTTAAAGTAATTATTCCAGAATTAAATAAATTAAAATAAATTAAAATAAATTAAAATAAATTAATGGTTATATTATTATATAGTTATATGAATATATATGTAAGTAAATGCTAATTGATAATTATGACTAAATATTCAGACTGTATGACCCTAGGACATCGTGGACTATCCCATACTTATCTTGACCATGTTGACCCTAAGAACTTATGAATTTGTCTGCCTTGCGTACACTAACGTACAGGCATAGACACCTGTCAGTTGACTGACTGATTTCGTACAGTACTTGAAGACGCGACACCCGCGTAATTCAATGCATAATTGACCGTGTTAGATGACTAGTATTACCCCTAGTATACCCCCTGATTCCAGTGTAAATGTGGTTGAGTATGTGCTAGTGTAATGACTAATGATTCTATTATATTATATTTATGTGTACATAGGATATTGGATTATTCTGCGCGATTTCTGGAGCAGGTTATTGGTACATTACAGCTTCCTTGCCAGGCAAGTATACCTTGCCATTGTACTGTTATTCTTATTCCATATGTTGCACGCATCTTTATTTTCTGTCTTTAGTTCATATATTTTAATTGTTATATAAAAATGCTCGCGACGGTGACGTCGCGATATGTTTTTATTTATGTATTACATTGACCTTGTTCATGAGACTACCCTACTATCATGCAGCACCATTAGGTTCATTGGCCGTGACACAGTTGTTACACGAGTGTGAGTCTCATATAGATCACGGACTGCGTGACAGGTCTGGCCTCCTGTACGTGTGGGCCGTGCGTTAGGAATAACTGCTGTTAGAAACTTTGCATGCTAGTAGACTTGACAGTTATT
Organism: Iris macrosiphon; assembly: GCA_036927795.1. NCBI lineage: Eukaryota > Viridiplantae > Streptophyta > Magnoliopsida > Asparagales > Iridaceae > Iris > Iris macrosiphon. Next base: position 147,694,199 of record JAYESA010000007.1, on the reverse strand, counting down.
AGAGGTCCAGGGACATAGCTTATTGTAGTACGGTGGTCCCATCCTTATCCTTGTTTGGTTGCAGGATTGGGCTAGGGTACTAAGAATAGGCTATGGACCAAATCGTGTCATGGATGTGACATGCTTAGAGCATGGGGTGGGGAGAACAACAAGTACCGCATTTGAGCTCCTTTGCACTTTTTCTGTGACGCCCGGATTCTCTGCTGGAGATACGGGTGGTGATGACCCATATATATACATTGACGGGCCTCCGCCGTTCAAAAGACGACGTGCCTTTGGGCCCCTGGATCTTCAAAAGAGAACCATGCCAAATCCCAGTTTTCAGCCAGATAGCTCACTTGTGGGGAAAGGTGTTCTTAACTGCATTCACTTTAGACGGTTAGGCGACCCTTTTGGATATTTATTTCAGTACTTTATTGGCATGTGTTTAAGTATCTTGTTATGTCCCTCTGAGGACCTGGTCCGCTGCCAGGTGTATCTTTTCTTGAGTATTTGCAGGAGCGCAGATTTGGATGGTTACATGTGATCCGAGGATGTCTTTTCTACGATCTGTGATGGATAGCTGGTATTCTTATATTGTGTTGTGGTGTTGTACTCATATTATATTTGCTCTTACATTCAAGTTGGTAGTGGATTTGTTTCCATCCAACTATCATCCTTAGATACTTCTTATTGAGATCTAGTTTCATAGATACTGGTTATTTATTTCTATATGATTTTGGTGGATGAGATTTAGATTTTACCCTGTGACTTGTGACATATGTTTATACCACTTGTGGATTTTGTATTCATATTACAGCGTACGTATGGATTTGGTTTCCATATATTGGAGTTACCATATCCATGCGGCTGGCATGCTTTCGTGTTCCTAGTCCTACGTATTTGGGACTGGGGCGTGACAATCCCCAACCATCCTCATGTTTACAATCGTTGGATCTTGTTTAAACCATCTAATATGAATCGTTGGTTAGAATGGTTCAAACCAACGGTTCATATTAGATGGTTTAAACAAGATCCAATGGTTGATAAATCCAATGGTTGATAACATGGAGATGCAAAAAATCAAAAATATGGATCCCCCCCCCCTCTCTCTCTCTATATATATATATATATATATATATATATATATATATATATATATATATAATTTTTAGTAAGGCTTGGATAAATTATAATTGGTCATAGACTAATAAGGGTAATAAAGTATATTATTTTGAATTGATAAGTGACAGATTGGGTTATAATATCTTAGGGCCAAAGACCCTTAGGAGATTCTATGGACTTCTAGAACATAGGAATTTCATGTTATGTAGGAAGTCTAATACTAGAATCTTGTATTATGAATAAGTTCGGATTAGGCGCAACTTTAGCACATTGGACCTGAGGCAAGTACTCGTTACTTATGTTTCTTAATACATTATAAATGTTAATTTTTTTTATTTTTCTATTCATGTCTCATATTGCGACACGACCCTGACACAATTTGTACTTGAGTCTGATTCATGTCTTTGTGATATCGTCTCTTGATCTGGAATTTCATACATATTGTTTGAATCATATTAATTGTGTCACATGAATCACGGGGAGAAAAAAATGCCAAGTAGGTATGTGACCAATACCAGACCGCCTAAGTCATTACTGAATGATAGTGGACATACACCTCACGTATGCTCGAGTCGTACCTATCGAATCACCAACCCAAGGCAGTTACATAATCGAACACAATATTTCAAATGCACTTAGATACAAATATATCATTCTTGGTTCACAAATGTTCTCATGGTTTCTCTATTGTATGTTTTATTTTCATGACAGCAATTAGTATCACATTTTCTGGTTTTATTTCTTTTATTTATTTTCTTAGCTTTATTTTGTATGGTGCGACATTTGTATGAATATACTTTGCTCCAATTCTGACTAGAAGTTGACATATTAGATACTTGGATCGGAACACTATGGTTGGGATATTAGATAGATAAAATTGATGTATATTTGATGCACTCAAAAAGTGTCGTTAATGACTTTCCATGACACTTTTTGAGTGTTGTTTAGAGGGGGTGTCATAGAAAGTTTTTGACTTTCAACGACACTACTAAAGTATCATTTAATAACTTTATAATGACACTTTTCTAATGTCGCGTAATGCTTGTTTCACGACACTTTAATGGTGTCATCTTAACATACTTCAATGACAGTTAATAAGTGTCGTCAAAATTATGACACTTTACAGATGGTATCTAAAAGCATTCAATGACAGTTAATAAATGTTATGGATAATTTTTACGGCACTTTTTATGTGTCATCTAAACAAGCAAATAATAAATGTCATTGATGTTAACAATGCATTTTAAATACATTCCAAACTTCATCAGAATATTTTTAATATCAATTGATTTCATATATATATATATATATATATATATATATATATATATATAATCAACCAAAATCAATTTCATACCAATTTCACCAATAATAAAATTTTAATGTGCTAAAAATAATTTATTAAACCATCTCAAACCCATACAAAGTGTCACTAAAAAGTTACAAAACTAGTATCGAATTTGTTTAAGAGGAACAATGTCTATTACATAATAGATAAAAGTCCTACAAGTGCCATTTCTAAAGAGCACATCAAAGAATAAAATTTCTAGATTTATTATAAAGACCATGAGAATATGTACACTAGCTCTGTACAAAAAGAACTCAGAAAGATACACTAGAGTTATGAATTGAAGCAAGCATTTGTATTTGAGCCACTATTACAAACACCTCCTATAATCTAGAACCAACAATAGAAGTGTAAAAGCAACAAAATATGACTTTAAACCTGTATGTTAGTAATTCGAACAGTGTCTAGTCCATGAGAGGCATCAACAAGAATATCTTCCAAAACTCTAACCATAATCAGTGGCATAACCAACATTTTAATTCAGGGAACACAATACTTACGATTAAAATAATAATAAATACGCTCATCTCGTAGATTGTATTTCATTGGAAATATTTATGGGGTGAATAAATGAGAAGGAACTTGTCATATTAATATAACAAATAACAACAAACCCTTTATCCCCAACTTTTTAGTCAGCGCAGACGAACTATGGTGAGACATGATACTCCAATTAGTGTCAAGGGTCAAACATGGAACAATTTCAAATCACTACATAGAGATATGACAATTGCAACTAGACCCTTAAGGAGAACATATCCAACCAGTATCTAATTAAGCTGGAGATAATCCCAGGAATGAGTTAATCACATCCTTGGTGAACATCCATGTAGCCCACTTTGAGTAGTTTGTTTAAAGAACAAAAGTAACACCAATACTTATTTTCCTACGAGATTCCTCTCTATTAAGTAAGCTAGCTTTAGATTACAAACTCTAATAACTTTTTTTACTTCACGATTCCTATGCAGTAATTTTTGGGACAAATAAACACACCACTAAATGCTAAGCCAATGCACACAAAAGCATAATGGAACATCACGATCGCTCAGTGGACTCATGGATATTAAAATTATTAGTTAAGGCCTAGCATTGAGCCTTCATTATACCAATATCTTTTTCAGTCTATACCTACTTATGGTAGTAGGGGTGCTAACCACCGATCTTGAGCAACAACCCTAACCCTAACGAGGCTAAAATTATGTTGTGATTATGGCCCTTGTATACGAGGCTAAACTTAGCAGTTTGGACATGGCAATGACCCTATGGATATCCCTCCCCCAATACTTGGAAATGATAATGTAGTGACCCAATATTCTTTTCTAGTGTGTAATTACTTTTCTTAGTTTTATATTATCAGGGTTCTTCTAGTTCTATTTAATAACAGATACTATATATTTGATGAGAACTTATGATACTATATACGAACATAACTTAGATAATTCTAGATAATTTAAGCAAGAAAGGAATAAAATTTGGTTACTATTCTTAGCCTTCTACTGCATGGGTAAATAAGTGTTTTAGGTTTAATGATCGATAATAATACCAAATTAGATACAAAAACTATATTATTTATCCATAAGAATTAGGTATTAATGGACAACGATATCGAGTTGATGTTTGAATTGCTATTGATGGATATATGTATTGTTCATACTGAACAATTGATGTGTATCAATCTTTGCAGAAGTATCTAAAAATGCATATAAAATTACTACTTGTGGCATCTTTCATGGATGTACAACCATCATCCTGAGGACATATGCGTTGTGATGAAAGAATTTAAGCAAGGGTAGAGGCATTTATCCAATTCACCAAGGTGTTCCACCAGTACATAAACAAAACCAAAATAAAGTATATGTGTGTGAAATATAGCAATATACAATATCGATAATAAAGTAGTTGAAATGACATTTTATCTGTACTTGAAGGGATTTATACTGAATTACTACTAGTAGAAGTCATACGGAGAGAATTTGCATTTAGTATCAGAGCTAGAGACTTATATCGATATTGACGGTTATGTCGATTATGACGACAAGGCAGACGGGACTTTGAACATGGTTTTCTATCCTACGGGTCCTACTTTTGATCCAGATGGTCATGATGATGAGGAGGGATCGAATGTCGATATTGCGACTTTCATAGGGTTGTTAAAAAATGTGAGGACTAACTTATATTCTAATTTTAAGGATCATTCACCGTTGGAGGTTGTTATAAGATTATTAAGTATCAAGTTCGATTTTAACATATCCCAAGAATGCTACAATCACTTAATATAATTGATTATAGAGATCTTTCCACAAGGTGTGAAGTTGCCTACAGACTTCTACCAATGTAAGATAATGTTAAGAAATCTCTAGTTGGGGTACAAGAAGACTAGTGCATTTCGAAAAGGGTGTATATTGTACTACAATGATGATAAGGATAACGACAGATGCAGACTGTGTAGCTGATTACTACAAGATTACCTGTACAAGGAAGATTGTTGGTATAGGAAAGCCGATTAGTTTGATGCACTACTTGCTCTTGACACTGAGGTTGAAAAGGTTATTTATGATGAAGGAGATGGCTGAAAGCATGATATGGCACAAACGAGATAAGACCAAAGGTATGTTGCATGGAAGCACGTTTGATCGTGTGTATCTGATTTTTTTTGCGCATTTGATCACGAATTTTAGATTGTGACTCTTCTTTGATGGATTCACCTTATTCAGATTGTTGAACTCTTAAAATATTCGTAATGGCCAGTAATTGTCACTCCGTATAACCTACCATCTTGAATGTGCATGAAAACTCCATATATGTTCCTAACCATCATCATCTCAGGTCCAGACAACCCGAAGAGAAATATCGATATACACTTGTAGCTATTTATGGATGAGTTAAGTAAATTATGGGAGGTCAGCACTAACACGTATGATGTCTTCAGGAAGCATAACTTTCATATGAGAGCAACAGTTATGTGGACAATCAATGATTTTCTCGCTTATTGGCACATGGTCGTCTTTCTTGTTCATAATGCTTGGACCATAAAGCCTTTTCACTTGAAACACATAGGAAACCATACTTTTTCGATTGTCACCAACAATATATGCCAAAAGATTATCCATTTAGAAAGAACAAGAATACTTTTCACATCAAATTTGTGGAAAAGTATGATCTACCGCCAAGGTGGCCTGTAGAAACGATTTGGAAAGAGGTAAAATATTTACAAAGTGCTATTGAAGAGCCTACAAATGGGTACAAATATGATGGATTTATCGCCTTTATAATTCGACGAAGAGAAGCATTTTGAGACTTACCATATTGGAGCATCAATCTTATCACACATAACCTTGACATCATGTATATATAGAAGAATGTGTTGACAACATAATTTATAGTATTGTTATGGATGTCAAGGAAAAGACAAAAGACGATCCTAAGGTCGGGCTTGACTTGTAATATATCTGCAAACAACCTTCTTTGCATTTAATAGATGAATAATGGGAAATAAAAGTAGCTTGAGGTAATTTCTCACTAAACAATAATGTTAATGAGAGACTTTGCAAGTAGATTTAGGGTCAAAAAAATTCCAAAACGGATATGTGTTGAATCTAAGAAGATGCATTGACCTTAAGGAGAATAAACTAATCGAATCTAAGAAGATGTGTTGACCTTAAGGAGGATAAACTAATGGGTATGAAGAGTCATGATTGTCCCGTGTTCTTGGAGAGGTTAATTCTAGTTGCAATTTGGGACTTCTTACTATAGACTGTTTGGGATCCGTTGACAAAGGTTAGTATATTCTTCAAAAATCTATTTTCTATTAAGTTTCTCGTGGATCATCTAGAAAAACAGGAGAAATATATTGTGGTAAGACTATGTTAGCTTGAAAGGGTGTTCCCTCCCAAATTCCTTGATTTTATAGAGCATTTACCAATTTATGTTTCCTATGAGACATGTGTTGGTGGATCGGTCAATTAGAGATAGATGTACCCATTCGATAGGTATCTTCATCACTTAAAAATAAAGGTGAAAATAAGAGGGTGTAGAGTTCTAATTGTGAAGCATATGTCCTTGAGGAGATCACAAAATTTTGTTTCATGTATTTTAAGCCTCCGAATAAGAGCCCAAAGAAATGAATACAACAACAATGTCTATAATGATGTATTCCTAAAGGTATTCAATACTCTTAGAAAGCCTTCCAAAAAAATTGAAAAAGAGATATTTGAAAGACAATGAGCTAAGAGATGCTCACTTGAATTTATTACTAAACTGCTACGAGAAAGAAGTAAAAGACGAAGGATCAGTAAATACTCAGTTTATGCTATCTTAATTTAACTACATATGTTAATTTATTACTTAAACTATTACATCCTTTTTAGCATATTTAATGATGGAGTAAAGTAGATGAGACCATATATAACAAATAAAGAGCAAGATCAAGAGATGAGATGTCACGTCCCTTCTTGTTTGAGCACATATGTAAGGAGCTTAATAATCTAGTTATATATGCACTAGGATACATCATTACTTTATAATGAACCTAGTGTCTTTTATGTGGTAAATTTAGGTTGATCATCTATAGATAAAACTTGAGAATGAAGAAATCAAAACTTTAGGCAAGGAACCAATTTTGGCCACTAAAACTTGACCAACCTATTGTGTTAACGAGACCATATCAGAGATAGCTTCTTAGAGCTTGATTCATAAAGAACAATTGTGTTTGTATCAAAGCGTCAAACTACAAAGATGTCAATCAAGTGAATGATTTTTATGGCGTCTTAAGAGAGATTGTAGAGTTGTAGCATAATTACGGTGTACAACCTCTGAAGGTCGTGTTATTTAAGTGTGATTGGTTTAAGCCCATTAAAGATCATCAATGTTGGAAAATCGACAAGGATGATATTGCGGATATAAACCATCAACAAAGATATTATGGTTACAAACCTTTTGTCCTATATCAACTCAAGCTCAACTCGTGTACTTCACAAGTTATCTAAGGCAGAGAACAACCAAGTCAGATTTGTGGGCAGTATGCAAGACTAAATCTAGGAATCCCTTTAATGTTGTCGAAATAGCTATTTGGAAGATGAACTATCTCTTGTAACAAATACCGTAAATGTGGAATTTATTGAAGTTACCCATTATATGCTTTATCAAGTAGAAGAGGTATAATTAAAGGAAGAGGAAGGTGAAGAAGATGAAGGTCAAGTGGCCAAGTGTTAATCTGTAGACTATGAATGGGTTCCCCTATTTGCAACCACTGCTATTGCTTCATGTATATGGTATATACCTGTGCAGTGACAATCGAGGAGGAGACTCCCTACGAATGTGGTACAAAAGCAGCCCATATATGAAGGCGGAGATAATTCTGATGATGAAACACACCCAATGGAAGAAGATATTGCCAACATATGTAACATGATGGTGGATGGATCAATTCAAGGCCTAGAGAACCCTTGTGTTTTGAGTAAGAGGCAAATCAGTTTGGAAGACAAATACAATGGAGAGAAAATGATGTCATCCCAACTTGTCCTATTTAATGAATGAAGGGTTACTAGAGGACAGACCGCTCTAGCAAATCGAGCAATCTTACCATTGTCACAAATCCAAGGGAGGGATAATAACAAATCGTAAAAGATAGGACCCATTAACCTCCTACCTGATATTTCAGATAGAATTAATCACCATCCAGCACGGACCTGCCCTTATCAAAGAAAACCCAAAATGATAGACTCCTTCGTAATGATACTGGTACCTCAGTTCCAGCCTGAAAGAAAGATAATGGTCATCGAGCAGAATTTTTATGTTCCCCATGGAAGATTCGATAGGTAATCAGGTGCTCTCTCCCAGTCATTAATGTAGATTTTTACATGGAATATCCGAGGAGCTAATTCGTTGGGTAAATGGTGATAAATTCATTAATTAATTTATCTATAATATTATTATAACTCATTTCTTTAAGTTATTAAACTATTAATCTAGGATATTTGATTTTCTTTTATTATGATTAAATTTGACTTGTTAAAACAAGGATAAGGTCAATAGTATATGAATTCTAAAGATACAACTATAATCACTAGATATGATATGTTGCATATTTGTTTAAGCTTAGCTAGATACTTTTATAGATTTTATTTTAATGTTTTATTTTGTTCTATATAAATAAATATAAGTAATATTAATTTTAAATTTTAATTATCTACCTATTAATGTATTATTGTTATATATATATATTCTAACTAGGACTTAAATTGCTAGGGATCTCTATAGGATTTAGTTAAAGTTATTAGATAGGATCTCCATGATTACTTATTAAGACTTACTTAGGATTTGGATAATAATAAGTTTGAGTTTGATTTAACTAAATTAGGATTATAAATATCTTATTAAATCTAAAGTTATCTCGTGTTCCCTCTTTATCTTTGAATTTGAATGTTATAATGACATAATTTTAGAAACGTTTCTATACGGAAGTTGTAGTCCTAGTTGTTGTCTTTCCAAAACATACTCTTATGCTTAATTTAGAGTTAAATTCTAGGCGATATGATCATTTTACTACATTTGTACCGTATAGTCCGAAGTTCACCATATTTTATTTTGAATTTAAATATATTTATTTAAAATACCATAAATTAAATTGATTTGTGTTTCTAACTTTTATATGAGAAAAAAATTATATTCATAATTCTATCCTTGATAAAAAAAAAATCTTCATGATGATATAAAACATAATCATCAAAAATCCTCATCTTAATCTATCTTACCATGTCAAATTTAAGTTCTAATATGTATATCCATCTACATATATATATATAAATATAATAATAATCAATTAAAATCCATAAAAGGATCAACTTCAATAATATTTGAATAAAATCTATATCATAAGTAACTTCTTTATTAATTTAAATATTTAATTTATTTAAAATTATTTATATTTAATTTATTGTTTTAATTTACTAGTTCATGTTTTGTTTTAACAACTCTCATTTTTTGAAAAGAACTAAAAGGATCGATGAGGTGCCCTATGGCACAGAAACATCAGACGTAAGACGTATATATGATCCAAGATATGTCCTCCTACTATTTTTGTGGCAAGGCGAGCAACATTCCGAGAGATTGTCATCTCATATTAGGTCTAGGTTGGAGATGGGAATCGAACCAGCATCAAGCTCAAGATTTCCCGGAGCGATGTACATCGGCACCAATGGTTCACACACTAGCCTATCAAGCAATGTGAAAATTCATCATATTCATAGGCCAGCTCCACCAGTGCTTGGAGCCTACATACTGAATATGGAGTAGCACGCCCTCGAGCAACTAGAGGATATCGGGGAGGATCACCATTGGCCAACATGGCGACTTAGTATCGTCGGGCTACATAACAATCGTGAGTACAAGGCAGGGACAAACTTTTATTCTAACACTCGAGAAGATACAAACACCAGGAGTGGTGATTGCAAGGTATTGCTCTTATCTGGAGTATCACTATCACTTATATTTTCTAGATTCATAACCTAGGATAGCATAGTATCGCGATACCTCTTTGGTGTTCGAAGATTATGGTGGTAGAGAGACATACTTGATTGTTAGCATGTGGATTAGCGGGTCATCTAGACTTCAAGATCGATCGAGTATTTAGAGAGATATAATCTATAGTCAACCAAACCAAATTATCATTATCTTGGGTTACCTATTCCCTTCCTCTACGTTAACCATATTAATTCTATTTTCCTAATTGTCCTAAATTTCTTGATTTTCTACCTCTAATCGTACCATCTCAGTGACCATGCCAAGATTCTTCAGTATCTATTTTGAGTTTCTTATTCTTCTACCTCGATCCCTTTAGAATTGTTCCCTTATTCATTTCCTTTATGCCTCGACCAAATTGCTAGGATAAACATGGAATGAAGATTTCATAAGAACTAGTTCGTGGATCATTTGGAACCGTAGAAGTAGTTCTTGACGAATCCTGCTATTCCATCTTAACTCCTTTGAATTCAGATCATTCCAGCTCATTCTAATGGTAAATTATTTCTGTTACGAAAATATACTATGCTTACTTATAATAGAGTTGTCCTCTTGGATTTGTCTAGTTCACTAGCATTCTAGGGTTATTTATGAGTTTTAGGTTCTATCTATTTTGATCGAGTTTTCTGAGTTTGTTAGTTAGAACTAACCTTTTTACATGGATTTCCTTTGGGCTTTTTATGGTATTCCTTGCTGCATTGGTGGATTTTCTCAACCTCTGAAAAGTAGTAATTATTTTTCATCTACTTCACTTATATAAATATGTTTATGGTTTTTGGAAACTCCATTTGAAGGTTTATCAATTTGCTTTGGTTTTTGGAAAGTTGTTTGTTTGATATTAGTCAAGAGTAACCTAGTAGCCTATTATTGAGATTGATATAATAGGGATTGCGGAAGCTGCAACTATTAAATTACGTGTGGGGGTAGCAAGTCTATTACAACCCTATCATGAGTGGTGAGGTGATAGTTACTACAATGCATTGTAGAGAGGGTTGCATAGGGGACGTGTGTAAATTAAGACTAACATTTCTTGATTTTGAGAACTTTGGAAGTTTTAACAGCTAAGATATGGATTTCTTGGAAGTGTTTTAAAAGAGGAATTTTGATGTTTTAAGCCTAATTTTGATGCTTTCTTTCATAATATTATGATTTTGTAACTGTACCATCTTTATTCCATACGGTGGATACAATTTTGTGACTATCTTTCTACTCTAGTTTTGAGAATCAATATTTAATTTTGTGGTAAGAGCTACAGTGAAGACTATTTCCATCTTATTGCATTACAATTTGTTCTTTAATTTTATGGACACATTTTTTCTAAGGTGGAGAGAATTTAAACTTCCTAATTTGTTGTCCCAATTTTTTTTTTCATTTTATTACCTTACTTCTTGTTAATCATTTTTATCAATTTGTATTATCATTTTAGTATCTATTTCTTTTATTATTTGTTTAAAAAAATATTACTTAATCCTTAATTAACTACTCTAAATCAACTAATTATAAATTCCAAATAATCACTTACTCCCTCACTTGTTCAGCTCACCCCTACTTAAAATGGTTCACTCTTACCCACTCAGCTTTAAATCCCCCACTCATTTTTCCTATATTCTAAGCTGACCATTACCCCTCCCCCTTACTCAAATCATTTTGTCTTCTTCACTGTTAGGTAACTGGTAATTGAGACTGGATTTGGAATTTCAATAAAAAGTGAGAAAAAATTCACAAAATTTTGTGTTTGGTAACCAGAATTTTGAACTTGATTTGAGAAAGTAATAATGATATTCAGTTTCTGTCCCCTCTATTGTCCCCTTCAAATTTCTAATTCCACTTCCTCCCTTCCCATTCGAATGTGGGAGGAAAAGATGGTTAATGTATTTTTTTAATAAAAATCTACCAGTAGAGAGAGAAGGAGAGAGAGAAAAGAGATGTAATCTATCCGACGACGATGTAGGAGATGGAAAAGGTGGGGTTGGGGAGGAAAGGAGACGTTAGGTGGTGGTCGGAGGAGGCGTTAGGGGAGAAGATGCGGGGATAATAGGAGGAGGAAGAGGAGGCGGGAGAAGCGGAAGCCGACGAGGAGGCTAGCGAGGCAGAGGAGGGAGTGGAGAAGGCGGATCGAAGGAGCAGAAGGAGAGATGATTGGTGGTGGTTCGACAGATGTTTCTCTCTCTCTCTCTCTCTCTCTTTATGCTGTGATTTGTAAGGAGGCGAGTATTAAGTATGTGAGACTAATTATAAAACAAAACCAACGTATATAATTAACTAGATATAACTTATTATTTAATAATTTTTTTAAGTAACAGATTATTTTAGTAACTACTGTTTTAAATGGACTAATTATTTAAAAAATTAATTCTTAATTAGTTACTAATTATTTATTTTATTAATTTATTATGTGAATTAATTATAATTTATTATTAATTTTTTTTTACTTTTCTATCCCAACCAAACATATTTGTCTAATTTTTTACTTTCTAATTTTTACTTTACCAAACACATTTGTCCTCTACTAGAGGGACAAGAAAGTGGATAAATTCCTACATAAAATCTATTATTGAAAGTCCAAATCTAAATCCAAATCCAAATTCACTTCCTGTTTACCAAACAACCCCTTCGTAAGCAGCAGCTGCGCTGCAAATGGGTACTTCCACTGCAACTGCTGGGTGAAAGAAGCAGTTTTAGCGTTTGGTTTGGCCAGAAAAACATGCAATTGTGGTTTTCTGACAGGCTCGAGTGGTGGCATCAGCTTCGAGAGCTAATCACGACGCTAGATCATCGGATCGACGGTGGACCTATTGCTCACCTCGAGCCTGACCGAAGCACCGTGTGCTTTGTCGAGGACCTGACATAGTCGACCACACCGGATCTGGGACCTCTTCATCTTCATCGACTGGGGCTCAAGTTGAGCTCCATGGGTGAAGCCGAGGTCGGCGACGACGGAGGAGCTAACGGGGCGGAGGATGGGTCTGACGAAATTATGGGGCAGGGTCGACGGGTCCAGGTACCCTCTTTGTCTTCCCGAATTTTTTTACTTTTTATTTTTACTTTTGAGAGGTGGGTGCGTGCATGTAGATGGCTGTTTTTGGTAATTTGGGGGAGAGTCCATTTTTGTTCACACATCAATACCATGGTGTTTGTTCACCCCCTAATCGGGATGAGCCATATGGCAACTAAAATCACTTTGGGAGTGGTTTTGTGCACTCCCAAAATGATTTTCACTCAAAATTTTCCACATGGCTCGTCCCGATTGGGGGGGTGAACAAATACCATGATATTGGTGTGTGAACAAAAATGGACTCATTTGGGGGAGGCTGTTTGGTAATTATATCACTTGGAGGTGGTTTGGTAAATAATTTGGTGATTATATCACTTACATAGGATGGCATCCAAATACTAAAACCTATCCTCCTTAGTTGCGAGGGACAAAAAATATTGTATCCAAACACATTTTGGAAACTCATACATGTTACAAGTGCATTGCAAGTCAACATGCTGCAAGTGCCACTTTTACACTTTCGAGAAGTTATTTCCATCCAAACAGCCCCTTATTGTGTGTACTCTCCCATTCCTCTTACATTCATTTCTAGCTCACACAAGAAATATGCACCAGATCGCCACTTCCCACCCTTAACTCATGGCATAGTATCCCTACCTATTTGGATCGAAATGCAGAAATCGTTCTCCTAAACCAGGAGACTGTGAGAGAATCGAAGTAAATTGCACAAAAAAATCAACATGCCAAAATAACAGACACAACACAAACACAAATAATTTTGATAAGGAAAAATCTTAAGAAAAAACCATGGGATGATCGGAGTCAAACCATGGAAAAGCCTAGTCATTAATGAATTAGAACAATATACCCTCTACAAACTTATCTACCAATCCAACAAGATCACTACAACTAATCAAAGTAATAAAAACAAATTACAAGAGGTTACCGAAGAAAGGAGATGACGAGAACAATAACCCAAGAGATCTATTTAAATCTCCCTAAATCTCGCAACAATTGGACCGTTGATTAGATCCAACGATGTAAATAAAACACCATTTTTGGGTTGTTATCCTTCGACATCGGTATACCAATGTTATGTTGCAGTATACCAAAAATCGGTGTTTACGAGTTAGAAAGCTTTTGGAATGAACAACAACATTTTCTCCATTTTTGGCATACCATCTGTTTACCGATGGCGATATAACAGTCCGATGGTGGTTATTTTCCAAAAGCTGATGGTTACGACGTCTGCTAAATTTTGCCTCATTTGTCTTCTTCGACTCTCCGAGCTTCTCTGACACATGGATGACGCTCGTTGTACTCTGAGATATTCTACATAAAGGTAGGGAACCCCACCCAATACCAACATATCTCTCCCTTTCTAACTAGGTGGAGGAGCTCATCATTCCGACGATCCTCCTACATAACTCAAAATTTTCTCTTGGCAGAACCTTGGTGAGCATATCAACTCCATTGTCTCCATATGAACCTTCTCAAGCGTCGCATCATTCACCTCAAACACATCTTGTATCTAATAATACTGAGTTGAAATATGTTTTGATCAACTTTGAAATGTTGTGTTCTTACCAAGATGAAAAATACTTTGGCTATCGTAAAATACTACATACCGCTCTTGTTTAAGCCCCCTTTTCTTGCAGAAAATTCTTTGTGCATAATAATCTTTGCAAGCCTCTGTCTCTGCAATGAACTATGCCTTTGTCGTAGACAAGGTAACACACTTCTGCAATAACGACTGCCATAAAAATATTCTACCAGCAAATATCATAACATAGCCCGAACTCGATTCCTGATATATGTATCCCCAGCCATATCAGCGTCGGTATACTTAACCAGCTTCACCTTATCACTCCCAAATGAAAGCTTCAATAAGCAGTTCCCTGAAGATATCGATGAATTTACTTGGCCACACTCAAATCTACCCTCATTGGATTAGAAATATATATGCTACCTACACCAACTGCGTGAGCAATATCTGGCCTTGTACACACCATGGCCTATATGATACTTCCTATTGTTGAAGCATATGGAACTCATTCCGTAACTTTCTTTTCTTCTCGGAAGATGGGCACTGCTCCGCAGTGAGCTTAAAGTAAGATGAAAGGAGGTTGCTCACTTTCCTTGACAAGTCCATCCCAAAATGCTGAAGTACTCTGTGAATATACTACTTTTGAGACAAGCACCAAAAATCTCTTTTTCTCTCTCGGCTTATCTCTGTCCTAAGAAAAGTCTTTAGGGTGCCCAAATCCTTCGTAGAGAAGGTCGCACCCAGCTGGCCTTCAACACTTCTATTTTGATGGCATTTTGACCCACCAATTATATATCTCAACATAGAGCAATAAAATATTAAAATAATCCTTGTAAAAATGCTTCATAAATACACATTGGTCTGATATCATATATGTATAACCATGACATTTCACAAAAGAGAAGTTCAATTTCTGTTCCCCCAATTGATTGAGTCACATAGGGTCGACGAAGGAACGAACAACGAAACTTTATGACTTTTGCCAGGTTCTGGGGGGCCTTCGGGCACCTAACGGTCACCGTGGAGTGGACACACTAACGGTCGTCTTCGGGCGCCTCATTCTACTCGTCCTGATATACGTATGGAAACATGGATACATGATATTGAATGTCATCCAGGTCAAGGCGCAAAGCTGGCTCGAGCCGCGGGAACTTATGCTCAAATAATGAAGGAGCCAGCCTTAAGTCTTTGCATGGGATAATTGTCTACACCATGATGGTGACCTTAGCTCAGTGTCCCTGATATTAAGGCCAAATCAAGTAAGGTTCAAGCTGAATTATTTCTCATCTATATGGAAAGCCGCTAAAAAAAGATTAAACATGTGGGAGGGAAGAGAGATGACGCACGCCGAATTTACAGATTCTACTTTTTTGGACGCCAAACAGTCATCTCACTTTGTTTGCCTTTAAGTGCCTTCTCATCTTGGATTGGATTAGTGCCTTCAGTCAATGGGATGGGAAGGCCCTGGCTACTTTTTCCTTGTTTTTGATAAATTAATCTCTTACCCCCTTTTCGCGGATCTAGCACTTACTCTATTACTTGAATACACCTCGCTCCGCTCTGGTAGAACCCTATTTTGGCTCCGTTGGCTCTGCTTGCTTATCACTCTGTCTATTCTTTTGTCCGTTAAATAGCCCGTTTCCCTATAAATGACTTTTAACTTTTTGTATTACTATCGCGGAGCCTGCTTTAGACCATACAAATTATTCTTCAATCGATAGACTAAATATAACTTTTTATGTTCACAAAATCGCTTGGACTACTCCATGCATAATTTCTCCTTTAATGACTGTACACAAATGTCGTCTTCACGTCCATCCGTTCAACCTCTAAGTTGAAACTGGCTGCTAACACTAGCACAACCCGAATAGATGATAATTTGGCAATCAACAAATTTTTTTTATTAAATTTCCTACCCTTCCGTTGAATTTATTCTTTAACTAGCAGCCTCAGTTCATATCAAGTGTGTGTAACATCTTCTGTCTGCTTCACTCTGAATACCGATTGATTCTTCAAAGCCTTCTTTCCCTTTGGTAGCTACATAAGCTCATAAATATAGTTTTCTTATTATGAACTCATCTCCTCCTTCATGGTCTGTATCCACTTCTGTTTATATTTGTCTTCTATTGCCTTTACAAAGTTTTTAGATTCTCCTCCGTCAATCAATAGCACATACTCCTCTGGCAAATACCTCATGGATGATCGACGCTCTCTTTTGCTCCCTTTACTAGAACCTCTAATGCTGGTTGTGTACGATCAACCCCATATCCTTCAAAAATAGCCTCCTCGACATGCCCATCCTCCTGAGGGTCATTCAGATCATCATCAGCAGGATGATGATCAAGTTTGAGAGCATCTCCAAGTACTAGCTCCCCCATAACTGGATTTTTGACATTGTCCTCTAAAAATATCTTGAAGCGTGATGACACTAACTAAATGGCTCTAATAAGGAAATTTCTCAGGCTCAGAATGTGTGAGACTCATCTCACTATATCTTTATTTGTATATGGATATGAAATCATGTACTGTATATTGTATTTCTTATTTTTCTGTATTATAGATTTTCAGATTCCTGCAGTTTTGGGCATCGTACGATACACCAGTTTTTAAGAAAATTATTAATAAGTGATACAGTATAATAACATTTTGTTTTTGTGGCAATAATATTTATCACCATAATGTCTGAGTCTTCTAAAATACCCATTGGCTTTGTCATATTAGGATCCGTACATAGATCATATTCCTAATTTTTTTTTAAAGTGAGAATTGACAGTCAGACCAGTATACCGTTGATATACTGTCCGACTAAAGATGACTAAGGTTTGGGTCTTTAACCGGTCCATTCATTTAAGCATTTGATCCTTAGTTTTCTTAGAGTGGCTAGGATTTCTTGGGAGAAGTTTAGATTGATGACTTGTCCCATCCAAAGACCAAGATTAAATCTCATCTTATATAACAACCTATCATTTTCTTTTCTCTCTCTTTTCATTATTTATTTTCTTTTGTAGTGTCTCGTTCTTCCTGTTTGTAGAGAGCGACTAAGAAATAATTGGCATCGTTTGATCGGGACATATTGAATCTAGATTATTTCCTTGTTATGAATTGTTTTTTCGAAATCAAGTCCCATATTCAGTGGATCGTGCCTCAAGGAAGGACACGGTGACAGAGTCGCGAGGGGCCTTTCTGTTGCGTTGATTTCTTTGCACGTTTTCGATGCCACTTGTTTGCTTTCTTGTAGGTTTTGTGACTTGTATTTTCTTGAACGGTTTTGATGGATTTTATTGTCTTCGTTCATTGGACTTCGCATTTCATATCGAACTCTGGGAGATCGAGGTAGGAGATATTTATCATCTGTTGGTTCGTGTAGGTGATCGTGTATGCGACGCGCGAGCAGAGTCTTGAAGATCTTCCCTTTCTCTTTTCTGATTCACCAACTTGTGAGTAGCCTTACTTTCGATTATCTCCCTTCTTCTAAGTTGTCACTCTTAATAATCTCACTCATTTGTGGTGACACTACCTTTATGGTGTGGCTTACCAAATTTTTACTGACCACTAGAGCCTCAAGTATCTTTTCACACAGACAGACCTAAACCTCCGGCAACGGCGTTGGCTAGAACTGATTAAAGACTATGACTTGTCGATTAACTACACTCCAAGGAAAGAAAATATTATAAATAACGTGCTAAGTCGAGTATTTGCGGGATCTCTATCCTTCAACCGCAGGCTACAAAAAGAATTGGAGAGTATGGGCATTGAGCTACGAATTCGATATCGAGGTGGACCGATTGGAGGATCACTAGCTCAGTTACTCCTTGAACCGAGCCTTGATAGGAAAGGTCAAGTCTCAAACGAATGATCCATTCATGTTAAAGATGCGTGAGCATATTTTAGCAGGGATGGCAACCGAATTTGCATTGGATAAAAGCGGGACGTTGCGGGTAAGAGGAAGACTATGCGTGCCTAATGATGTAGAACTCTGAAAGGAGATCCTCACGGAAGCTCACTATGTGGCCTATGTATCACATCCTAGAAGTACAAAGATGTATCAGGACCTCCACACGATCTTCTGGTGTCACAGTACAAAGAAAAATATGGCGCTCTTCGTGTCACAATGCTTGTCTTGTCAGAGAGTAAAGGCCGAGCACCACAGGCCAGGCGGAGAGATGCAAAACCTTGCTATCCCAGAGTAAAAATGGGCCCATACGACGATAGACTTTATTATTAGCTTGCCGAAAATGCAACGGTAAAATGATGCCGTCTGGGTCATTGTCGACCGATTAACCAAGTTAGTACACTTTATTGCCATCAAAGTTACTTGGAGCATCGATCGCTTGGCTCAGATATGCCTTTATGAGATAGTTCGACTACATGTTGTGCCAGTATCAATTATTTCAGTTCGGGACAGATGGTTCTTATCACGTTTCTGGGAACCTTCTGTCAACTATGGGGACCAAGTTAAAATTTAGTTTAGTGTATCATCCTCAGACCGATGGCCAAACGGAGCGGGTAAACCCGATTCTTGAAGACATGCTACTCCTCTATGCAATTAACTCGAAGTCAAGTTAGGACGTCCATCTACTGTTGGCAGAATTTGCATACAACAATAGTTATCAGTCAAACATTCAGATGGCTCTGTACAAGGCTTTGTATGGACGAAAGTGCAGATTGCCTATCTGTTGGGTTGAAGATAGCGAGCGACACATCCTCAGCCCAGAGCTAGTAGAGTAGACCGTTCAAAAGATTTGACTGATCCGAGAGCGATTAAACGTAGCACAAAACATACAGAAGAGTTATGCGGATGCCCACCGACGACCTCTTGAATTTGTCGAAGGTGATCACATGTTTCTCAATGTCACGTCAATGCAAGAAGTTGCGAGATTTAGAGTAAAGAGGAAGCTAAGTCCGCGATTTGTTGGTCCATTCGAGATTCTCAAGTGAGTCACACCAGTTGCATATCTAATTGTCTTACTATCGAGCCTATTAGACGTGTATGATGTCTTTCACGTGACACAACTATGAAAGTACGTGCATGATCTGAGTCACGCGATAAATTTTGGTCAGTTGGGTTTACAAGCAGACTTTCCCTATGTAGAAGAACCTGTATAGATCAATGATCGAAAGGATAAGCAGCTCCAAAATCGTTCAGTTATGCTCGTGTACGTACTTTGGAGGAACCACGCGGTCGAGGAGTCGACCTCGAAACTCTAATCAGACATAAAGGAAAAGTTCCCCTCGTTGTTTTCTTAGGAGTAGGTTCCATTCCAAAGTTTCAAGGACAAAACTTTTTATTAGTTGGTTAAGATGTAGTGTCACGTTCTCCCTGTTTGGGGAACGCGAGTAAGAAATACTTGGTATCGTTCGATCGGGACAGATTGAATCAAGATCATTTCCTCGTTATTGATTGGTTTCTTTGAATTCAAGTCCTACATTCATAGAATCATGTCTCAAGGAAGGACTCGGCGGCAGAGTCGCGAGGGGCCTTTCCGTTGCGCTGATTTTTTTGCCCATTTTTGATGCCGCTTGGTTGCTTTCTTGTTGGATTTGTGACTTGCATTTTCTTAAAATATTTCGATGGATTTCATTGTATTCGTTCATTGAACTTCATATTTCGTATCAAATTCTAGGAGACCGAGGTAGGAGATATTGATCATCTCTTGGTTCGTGCAGGTGATCGTGTAGGCGACGCGCCACCGGAGTCTTGAAGATCTCTCATTTCTCTTATCTGATTCACCAACTTGTGAGTTACCTTACTTTTGATTAGCTCCCTTCTTCCAAGTCATCACTCTTAATAATCTAACTCATTTGTGCGTTCTGATCAACGATACCATAATAATAATAACTAAGTCAAGATAATAAGAAGTAAACTTGGAACACTTATCCTTGTCATATAAAATTATTGTACAATCATATTGTTGCATTCATGCATGTCCACTATGCATATATCTATTCTATGTTTTAGCTGTAGCTAGAACTTATTCATCTATAAATGTGTAATGAGTAGTATATAACTTGCAATTTGATCACTTGAGCAGATAGACTATGCCATCGCACTGTGCTAAAGTAGCTTTGTTGATTCTGATGTTTTGAAATGCTTAGTATGATAACTTAGTATTGATACGTCGTATGGTCATAGATAACTTATGCACAAGATTTTATTTTCCGCGAACGGTCGTCGGGAAACTGGGACCGATTCGACCCGGACGGAACTCGGATAGTATGGGTGATTCGGGAACTTGCAGCGGGGCTCGCTACCCGCGCTGTATGGATTATCGTCTAACCCCGCTACGGTTCAAAATGACTTGTGGTGCCAGTGACCCTTATGTATATTTAAACTATGCGACTAACTTATGCCTTCGTGGTAGAGAAGGTCATGAAAGGTTGTGTAGGTTATTCAGACGACACATGTAAAGTCACCGAACAATTGCATATTTATTTAAGTTATTTTATATCTAATGCTTGTTGTAACTAGAACTAAGGCAATATAGAAAGACCACAATAACAAATATGTTTCAACACTTGAATATTGTGTCGATTTGGTACGTTGGGTTGGCTCGCCCTTACCAGTACTTTTTAAAGTACTGGCCCTCGTTACAGCAGGTTCCATGAGCCAAGGCGACGCGGCGAGGAGGTGAAGCTTTCCTTCAACCAGTCCATCAGACTTTGGCGCACTCTTGTTCATGATTTTGGAGCGCTTGTACAAATCTTCCGAAGCTCATTCACACTCTTTATGCAGCTCCGAGGCAAGACGATAGCTTTGCCCGCAGGTCTATTATCTTTTGAAGTTCTAGTATGGCATGTGATGTATGGAACGACTATCTCATTTTACGTCCATCTTGTAAGCCCGTGCAACACCTATTTACCTTTGAGTCAAGAGTTTGTAACAAATATGTATATTATCAATAAATAGTGCTTTTCTTCGCTTTAATGTGTGTTCTTTAACTTGTGCACTCTGCTATTGTGTTTATTTATATATATGCTAGGTCTTGTGTGGGCATGCCTTACGCTCACACGGCATCACGTTCGGGCACGATTAGCGATTGGGCAAAATCGGGACGTGACATCTTTTTCTTCCGAAAGTGTGATTTCAGAATGGTGGTGGATTGGAAGATAGGATTTGAGCTTTGACCTATGCAAATACATCTTTCCATGGATTGAACGTATGATTTAAGATTTATTATTATTATTTCTTGAATATTTTTGTAGAGAAATTTTTATATATGATTCTCTACTAGTTCTTGGCTTTGTATATTTCTATGAGTTTTAGTCATGTTTATGCATTTGTAAATTTCTAGATCTAAATGAGAGATACAAAGTTTGAATTTGGTATTATATATGATACTCATGTTTTTCAGGGACCCATATTTTATATGGGTCTTACCTTTAGCTTTGTATCTTTAGGGTTTTAAGTTTGGTGCAATTGGGAAAGATTTTGGTTTTTTGAGAACCCATTTTTAGATTATTTTGAGGAATTGATCTATAAAATCATAGAATTTGTGAAATATAATTCTTCCATATTGTGGAAAATTTAAGGGTAAAGTGCAAAAAATCCTTCTTAGATGTACGTTTTTAGTAAAATAAGATCCAGTAGACTTTTGCATCAATTAAACCCTCTTGCATTAGTTAGCTTGATCAAAGTGCCCCCTCCCGTCTACTAGCTATTTGAAGTGAATGCTAGAGGCATTTTTTTAAAATTACTAATATATCCAAAATGCCGCTAAAGTTGTAAGTGAACGTTTGAGATAGTTTCCCTTTGCCATTCTCTATATATAGGTGAGAGCCAAAAGTCAAGTTTATTACCATTCTCTACATTTTCTACATGTAGGTTCAAACCCCCCCCCTCCGATGGTCACCGCGGCATCAAGGCGAGCAACGTGCTCCTAGAATCCATCCTCATGGACAACGTTGTGGATTCGGGTTCGCGAAGCTGACCCAAGAGGGGTGAGCTGTTGGAAAAATTGAATGAATATTGGAATATGTGTCCCTTCCAAACATTGTATCTATTCGTTATTTGTCTCATCATTATTTATATAAGGTGGGTCATGTTAGTGTTTGATTTATTCATTCACACATTCATACATTCAAGAGAGAGAGAGACTACCATCTTTATTTCGACGATTCCTATGGTGTGAAGTGCTGCTATAGGGGAGAAGTATCGTTGTATCCTAGGAGACTAATGCCATTAAAACGTAAGTACCTGTGCGGGACGAATATTATCTTGAGGACATTGAACCAAATTCAAGCCTCGGTCTTGGCTAGATCAATTATTTACATTTTATTTTCAGTCTATGAAAATATAGAGTAAAATTATTTTTACTAACATGAGCCACGTGACGACGAAGGTGAAGGGGACCCTGGACTATATGACCCCAGAGTACGCCCTGTAGGGAAGGTGTCGAGAGCTGCGATGTGTACAGCTTCAATATATTGCTCATGGAGATAATATGCGCGAGGGAGCCGATCGAGAGGTTCGAGAAGCGGTAAAGAGAGACATCGTGCAGTGGGTAATCCTGCTCGTGGTGGAGAGCCACCTGCGTAGCATCGTCGACACGAGGCTGGAGGACAACTACGATGGGATGCAGGTGAAGGACGTGGTCATGGTGACAATATGGTGCGTCTGTGGCAACTTGGAGAGCAGGACGATGATGAGAGAGGTCATGGAGTTGCTCAAGAGAGGGGAGGACTAAAAAGGTTATCAAGATGAAAGAATTAGAAGTTGAGGAGGAGGAGAAGGAGGATAGTCAGAAATTCGATTTTGATTCCCAATACATTGCTGAAAGAAAAGTGAAGGAGATGTAGCTAACATGTTATAAAGAAAAAATGAAAGAAAGAAAGATATGTACAGTTGGAACTACAATTTCAAACAAGTTATGAAATGGAAAAGGGAACATTAAGGAGGCAAATTAACTATTGAGTAGAAGAAGATTATCATAAAAAATCCTCTATTTATTGTTGGTTATAAAGAGAGGCGTTTTAAATAAGCAAGAGAAAGACTTACCTCTCATTTTATTTATTCATATTCATAGTACACTATATTATTTTACCATAATGTACAAGACCTCCCACTTTTAACGAAAATCGTCTCTTCCTAACGGTCAATTCATTTGATCCACTTTTTTGAACAAAAATACGACCTCTTCTTCCCCCTCCTTGTCGTAGGTCCCCCCCTCCATTCTCTCCTTCCCCCTCCCCCCCATAGTCTCATCCATTCCCTCCTCCTCCTCCTCCTCCATAGCTTCCTTCAAAGTCTAAAAGGCAAACAGACTTTGCCGGTTGCCTTCCAGAAATATGTATTAAAGCTACCTCTGATCATTCAACCAGGTTTCAGACCATTTTTTGATTCACTATTTGGAGCATATAGGAAGAAAGATATTATGTGAAGCTTAATCAGTCATATCAAATATGGGAATTAAACAGACTTACTGAAGAACCCAGTCCTGAACATACTACAGTTCTAAAATAAATTTCTATGAGGAACGAGAAAGAATTCTAGCAGCAAAGGAATTCTTCGCTGAAGCTCTACGATATGATATTGAAGATTATAAAATTATTATGTGGGTTGGATTTAGCATATCCTATAATACTATTGAGTGGATTACTAATAATCCTTTCATTTATCTGATACGAAGTCTAGCGAGTCTGAAGAACAATTCGCAGATGACTTATATAGTTCCATGGAGAGTCTGAAGAATAATCCGAGGATGACTTATATAGTTCCATAGAGCATTTAAAAATTAATATGGTTACTATTAATAAAACTCATAATCAGATCAGAATGACCCTTTTATCCGATACAGCTATATTAGAACCCCAGCCTAGTAACTATCAATGGGTTCCCTAGTAGATCCAGAAGAACTAAGATATGAAGGCTTGATTCTCCGAAGATTTTCTTCGGGATTGTTAATGGATTTCTTTTTTAGAAACTGTACAACTGACTTATTATCAGTTTCATCTTTCTATCTTGCCTTAGTTTCAGTTACATCATGCATTAGATATAAAATGACTTAAATAAATATGCAATCGTTCGATGACTTTACCTGTGTCGTCTGAATCACCTGCACAAATTACCATGACCTTCTCTGCCACGAAGACATAAGTTAGTCGCATAGTTTAAATATACATAAGGGTCACTGGCACCACAAGCCATTTTGAATTGTAGCGGGGCTAGACGACAATCCTTGAAATACGGGTAGCGAGCCCCGCTGCAGGTTCCCAAATCACCCATTCTATTCGAGTTTCGTCCGGGTCAAATCGATCCCAGTTTTTCGGTGGCCATTCGCGAAAACTAAAACCTTGTGCACAAGTTGTCCGTGACCATACCATGTCTCAACACTAAGTTATCATACTAAGCATTTCAAGACATCAGAATAAATAAAGGTACTTTAGCACAGTGCGATGGCATAGTCTATCTGCTCAAATGATCAAATTGTAAGTTATATACTACTCATTGCACAGATATAAATGAATAAGTTCTAGCTACAACTGAAACATAAAATAGATACATGCATAGCGGACATGCATGCACACAACAATATGATCGTATGATGATTTTGTGTGACAAGCATAAGTGTTCCAAGTTTACTTCTTATTATTTTGACTTAGTTATTATTATTATTGTATCGTTGATCAGAACGCACAAACGAGTCATATTATTAAAGGTGGCGACTTGGAAGAAGGGAGCTAATCTAAAGTAAGGCAACTCACAAGTTGGTAAATCGTAGAAGAGAAATAAGAGATCTTCAAGACTCCAGTGGCGCGTCACCTACACGATTACCTGTACGAACCAACAAATGATCAATATCTTCTACCTCGGTCTCCTAGAGTTTGATACAAAATAGGAAGTTCAATAAACGAAAATAATGAATCCATCGAAACATTTTAAGAAAATATAAGTCACAAAACCAACAAGAAAGCAACCAAGCGGCATCAAAAATGGGCAAAGAAACCAGCACAACAGAAAGGCCCCTCGCGACTCTGCCACCGAGTCCTTCCTTGAGGCACGATCCGCTGAATGTGGGACTTGATTCCGAAGAAACCAATCCATAATGAGGAAATAATCTTGATTCAATCTGTCCCGATCGAACGATACCAAGTATTCTTAGTCCCTGTCCCCGAACAGGGAGAACGTGACACTACATCTTAACCAACTAATAAAAAGTTTTGTCCTTGAAACTTTGGAATAAAAGAAACACCTAAGAAAACAACGAGGGAAACTTTTCCTTCATGTTTGATTTGAGTTCCCAGGTCGACTCCTCAACCGCGTAGTTCCGCCAAAGTACGTGGACGAAAGGGACTGAACAATTTTGGGGCTGCTTATCCTTTCGATCGATGATCTGTACAAGTTCTTATACATAGGACAAGTATGCTTGCAAACCCAACTGACAAAAATCTACTACGTGACTCTGATCATGCACGTACTTTCACAGTTGTGATACATGAAAGACATCATATACATCTAATAGGCTCGGTAGTAAGATAATTTGATATGCAACTGGGGTAACTCACCTGAGAATCTCGAACGGACCAATAAATCGTGGACTTAGCTTTTCCTTTACTCTAAATCTCGTAAATCCTCGCATCGACATGACCTTGAGATACACGTGATCGCCTTCGACAAATTCAAGAGGTCGTCGGTAGGCGTCTGCATAACTCTTCTATCTGTTTTGTGCTACATTTAATCACTCTCGAATCAGTCGAATATTCTAAACGGTCTACTATACTAGATCTGGACCAAGGATATGTCGCTCACCATCTTCAACCCAGCATATAGGAAATCTGCACTTCTGTCCATACAAAACCTCATACAGAGCCATCTGAATGCTGGACTGATAACTATTGTTGTATGTAAATTCTGCCAAAGGTAGATGGATGTCCCAACTTGACTTGGAGTCGATCGCACAGAGGGGTAGCATGTCTTCAAAGATCTGGTTTACCCGCTCCGTTTGGCCGTCGCTCTGAGGATGATACGCTGAATTGAACTTCAACTTGGTCCCTATAGCTGACAGAAGGTTCCCAGAAATGTGATAAGAACCGTCCATCCTGAACTGAAATAATAGACACTAGCACGCCGTGTAGTCGAACTATCGAGTCTGAAGAACAATTCGGGGATGAATTATATAGTTCCATAGAGCATTTAAAAATTAATATGGTTACTATTAATAAAACTCATAATCAAATCAAAATGACTCTTTTATCCGATACAGCTATATTACCTAAAAAAGAAGGAATATCTGCCGAATATAACTTGTATGCTCCTCGAACCTTTAGGATAAGGCGATATCACACTCTAGAAGTTTTTTTAGATATTAGAATATTCCTACCATTAGGTTATTATGGTATTATTCATAATATACCTTTACATGCTAATAAAAATTTATTTATAAACAACGAATTCATAGAACCAGTCTCTAGAAATAACATTTCTATAATGTTAAAAAATATTTCTTTTGAAGATAGAGATTATTTGATTGAAAAAGGATATTATGTTGGCTTATTAGTTATACATAAGTATGAAGATTTACCAATGATAGAGGAAAATTAACCTAAACAACAGCCATTTCTGGAAAGGAAGTGCTCGGGCATGGCTTCGTGGATTAGAACTCAATAAGGAAAAGATAGAAGCAATTAGAAACATAAAAAATGGACAAAAAGTTTTAGGAGAGATAATGGATTTAGTCCAAGCTGATTATACAGGAAGCGAAGGTATCGTAGAAATGGATTATGAAATATTATTACATAAAATAATTTTATGTGATATCTGTTTACTTGAGGAATTTGCTGCTAAATATATAGGATGTATCTTCTATTTAAAAGATAATAACCAAAAATAATTTTGGATAAAAGGATTTTTTTACCAAGATTCTCTATCCTTGGAATAGTATTATAAAAGATACTTATGACAAGATTAGAAAAAAGGTCCATACTACGAAAATGTTAAAAAGGGCATGTATAAAAACTATGGAACAGGTTTGCGAACAAGACAGAGCACAAAAACAAATGAATAAAACCATCAAAAAATCTCGACTAGGATATTCGTGTTGCTCTAAATATAATGAAGACATTAACCTTAATTTTGGATGTCCACCCGAATATGGAAGTATCAGAAAAAAGAAAATCAATTTTAAGAAAAAAGAATTTCGTAAGAATAAGTATAAAATGCATGACTTCTCATGCGGCCAGAATTGTTATGCGACCTAGAGACCCATGCAGCCCTGCTTGTTTGATCGAATATTTTCTTGATTCATGTGACCCAATGTATAATTGATAATTGGACTCGAATACTGTATCCGTGCTGATACTACTATTGCTTGATAATTATTCATGTTTTCATGTGCGCCGAGGTACGACACATCGTGTCATGTGTTAAGTGATTATATTTGGGTTATGTATCGAAAATGCCTCCAAATTCCTGAACTGGTGATATTATAAATATGAACATTGTTTCCCCAGCACGGACATAATGAGAGAGTCGAACTACCAAAGCGTGGCTAGGATTTTTGATTATATGAATGTTGCATACACGCTCGGGTGAATCCAGATTTGACTTCCCAAGATTAAATATAGTGTGCCCGTACCTTGTACGACATCTTAAAGAAAATTCTCATGTGACCATGCCTTGAGATTTCAAATACAACCTAGGGCTAATTAGGTAACTAAAAGTGGTAGTAATATTTGGAGGGAACGGTATCCCAAGATCATACCAACAAACCTTCCCACATAGATTCATTAACCTTCCCACATAGATTCATTCTAAGTGCTGTAAACCCCCTCGATTAATTCTATAAATATTCAGGTTGGATTGGGAAATTTTTGGATTTTTCAGCAGATGTTGAGGTTTAGAGTGGAGTTGTCTGTTATTTCATTTAATTTAACCCTTGGCGCGCCCTATCGTTGCTATTTTATTCGGAGCCCAATATCAGCCCATGAATTCCATCGGACTATTGTACTTCTGACTTGACTCGCCAATTTAGGCACTGGACTTTTTGTCACACAAAAATCAAATCCGTTGTGCCTTAAATTAATTGCACAACTTCCCGTATCCTAAAATCCATATTTAATTTCGTGTCGGATACCTGTGTCGTTACCCTCAATTTTGAGTCACCAACTTAACCCGTTGAGCCGGACCAACTAAAGGGTCTAAGACTGACTCCAAGCCCCCACTATTTTTGACCTTTGTGTCATTTCCAAATTTTGACCCCAAGTGCCCCCATTTAATTTAAAAGCGCGGGACACTTTAATTCTATTTAAATCGGGGATACCAATTTTGTCTAATCCTATTTTTAATCCCCAAATTAATCCCAATTCCTATTTAATTAAACCCATGCCAAACATCCAATACCCCCTCACCATGCAAATCACCAAACTCCATCTTCCCCACAATTTTTGCATCATTTCATGTGTTCGTGCAATTTTCCGAATTTAAGGGGCTTAGTTGCAATTTATTAATTTAGGTGTCCTCACCCTATTGGCCATGATCAAATGGAGAGCTTACCATTATTTGACCTAGTCAACATTTTTTCCCCTTCCTTTGCATGGAGAAACCCACTCCTCCATGTGAAATCCTAGCCCTCCAATTTAAATGAGAGCATCCCCACCACACATCTCCCTATAAAACATCACCATCACCCTCACAACTCCCAAGCCGGCCCTAATCCCTAGACATTGGGAACCACACTCCCTCTCTCTCTCTCCTCCCTCCTCCATATTATTTCTCCATACAAATTTCTTCTTCTTCTTCCTTTATTCTTCTTCTTCCTTCTTCTTCCTGAAGGAATACCTCAGTCCGGCGGCTGCTACACTTGACCCCGGCAGCTCCGACCCACTTCCGGCGCCACAGCAGCTCCCTATCCAGCGTTCCCCCATGATTCAACGGTGCAGCCTTCCCCCGACTCTGGTGGTGCACCCCGCACCCGCGCAGCTCCGGTCTGCAGCACCCCCTGTGCAGCTCCGGCGACGCTGTGCAACACCCCGCACCCGCGCAGCTCCGGTCTGCAGCACCCGTGCAGCTCCGGTCTGCATCACCCCCCGTGCAGCTCCGGCGATGCTGTGCAACACCCCATACCCGCACAGCTCCGGTCTGCAGCACCCGCACAGCTCCGGTCTGCAGCACCCCCCCGTGCAGCTCCGGCGACGATGTGCAACACCCCATACCCGCAGAGCTCCGGTCTGCAGTACCCCCGCGCAGCTCCGACGACGCTGTGCAGCACCTCGACCCCGTTGTGCAGTCTTCCCCACCCCGATGCTGTGCACCACCACCATTAGCTCCCATCATCACTGCCACGCCATGACTGAGCAGCCGACGTTCCTCCACCCGTACCTCACCGACTGCTGCCTCGACACTCCGGCCAACATTGAACACCGGAGCTCCTCTTCTTGACCAGAGCCGCGACAGAGATCAGCTTCTTCCGGCTTTGAGTGTGAGCCATGGCGAACGTTCCTCCGCCGATGATCATTGTCTCCTCCGTCGCCTCGGCCAGCCTCCACTCATTATCGACCACCCTCCAGTCGACCACCCTCCAGTCGACCGGCCATTGCAACCACTTCACCACTTTCACTCACCACCATCGTCAACAACACAATCGGCCAACACCACCACTGCGCATCGTCAAGGTAAACTCTTCCTACTCTTCATGCGTAGTGTAGTATTAATCATGGCTTAATATAACATAGTGAAGATTAGGGTTTAAGAAGCTAGACTTTGAGAGTAGGGTTTATAAATACATGAAAAATCTTAGGGTTTATTACATTTGAGTATATACGGTTTGATGGTTGTAGAGGAGCAGGTTTAAACATTTTGATTTTGTTATTTATAATTTAGTTAGTTTAGGGATCCCTGTATGCTATTGGGAGTATAGAGTTTAAAGGATTATAAGAGATTTTTAAAGAGTTATTTATTCATTTTATGCAAATTGATTATTGTTGATGAGTAGAGTTAAATGGTTGGGAAATAATGTTGTGATATTAAAACATTGATGGACATTGAGGAGCAGGAGATTGATTATGAGATAGTGGGTAATATCAAACCTTTAGTCAGTGATTGAGGACTGAGAAATAATAATAATGTTCTTGGGGAGCGGTGTTCAAATAATTTACGGATTTGTATCAAAAATTGAGGGTTTAGATATTTATTAATTAATTAATTATTTCGAGGATGAAAATTAAATGTGCATGATAATGTCTAGGAATACCAGAAGGAATCTGAGGTTTGATCATGGCTTAAACTGCTGATAAACACCGTGATGGATAGTGGGATTGAGGATCTGTTCTGCTGATATTATACAGGTGATCGATCGTATTAGTTGTAACGAACCTACGAGACAACCGAGGTCAACCCTCTAGCTTCATGTCCATGCGTGTTGTAGCTGAGTTGATCAAATGTTAGACGTGTGTCACACCTTATTTCAGCCGCATGATAGTTTATTGATTGAGTTTGTATCTCGTCTCTAGGTACTACGGGACCTACGGACTTGGACGTGGTATCGGATCACCATCTTCAGCAGCCGGACGCAGGCAAGTATACCTTGCCATCCTGTATTTCAGATTACAGATATTTATTATTTCTTTGTGTACATTGTGTGCATATTTATGTTGACGTTCGATACTTCATGTCCGGATCACAACCGGGTACAGACATTCGTCGTAACGTCTTAGAATATTTGTTAGATGCTTCGTAGTACCTCGATGTACGTACCTGAGTACATCGATACCCCAGGACACATTCATACACTGTGATCGTACCAGATTCCTGTATTCTGATACTGACATCATGACCAGAGACTGGGACGACCTTAGGGTCGCGTCTGTTGAGATATTTTTGTGTGTCAAGACTGTTAGATAGAGGTTCAGGTTCAGCGCACCATCAGTGACCGCTTGGGATGGGAAAGACAGTTACTAGACGTTTGGGCTCCTTTGTACGCGCTTATATATGTACATGTATTAATTCTGTAGTGATCCTATATCTAGTGTAGTTGTATCACCCGTGTGACTCTGTGCTCGGAGCTACGGTATGCCCCATGTGTTTCTGTGTTCGGAGCTACGGTTTTATTTTAGATAGCCCACGCGTCGAACATTATCTTCAAACTGTATCACACTTGTTTGGTTAGGATAGAGTACCCTGTTGTTGCACTTGTACTTTTCTGTTTACTTCGCATTGCTGTATTTTAGTACCTTGTTACGTCCATCTGAGGACCTGGTTCCCTGACAGTTTTGCAGCATATATGATTACGAAGCATTTGGAGTTACGGATGGAGTTGCATGTCTTGCGGGCATTATACCAGGTACTCATATTATTTCTACCGGTATTATGATTATTTATATTGATTATTCATCTGCTGTTGTAGCCTAGTTTTCTTAGACTCATCTCTTCTCGAGTCTATTCGAGTTTGTGTGTTATTGGGCGGCCGAATCTAGCACATATAGCTCTTTCTTGTATACTGCTGTATATTGTGGATTGAGACATAGAGGTTTACATTTATGGGATATCTAGCTAGTGTCCTTTATATTTTACAGCTTATATGTATACGAGTCAGACCAGAGTCTGGTCAAATATGTAAACCCCCTCACCCAAAATAGGTATTTTGTATATATTTTATATTATTATATTTATTATAGATTATTTTAAATATTAAATTACTTTAGAGTATTCTCTTAGTTAACTCAAAAATAATTTTTTTTAGTATATTTACTTATGTAAATATTTATTTAGATATATTTTTAGACTATTTTAGATTTTTAGAGATTTTTCTAGAATTTTTAGTAATTAAAACATATGGAACATAAATTTTTAGGACTTCCATGATTTATTATGAGACCATACTTGCAAATTATTCCTACCAAATATTTATTTTTGGTTAAAATATTTAATTATATTTTTCTGTAATTTATTTAGAATTTTAAGAAATTTATTTAGATTTTTGAAATTATTTAGGATTTATTTGGATATATATAGTCTTAATATTAGATAAATAATAATTTAGTGTTAATAGATATTAATAAGATTATATATAAATTATTTGAATTATTCTTAATTTTATTTAGGATTATAAATTATTGAGATAAACTCAAACTCTATTTTAAATTAATTCAAATCTTGAGCCTACTAGGAAAGAAACTTCATGCATATCCTATCATTATTTAAACTGATCCTAATTATTTCCAAATTAGCCAATCCTAATCGTATTCAATTAAGTAGAGTCCACCATTATAAATACCTCATCCTTCATAAATTATTTTCCTAAAATCCTCTCTTTTTCGTCCAAAAAGAGTCAAAATTCGTCATAAATTCAGCCTCATTTTCTAGTATGTTATGACGACTTAAAAAGACGATATCTCCTAGCTTCGGACTCCAAATGTGCTTCAGTTTTTTTATTAGAACTATATCAAGGTTAGTTTTCTGAATATATAAATTATTTTAATAATTTATGAATTTATTTTTCCAAAATATTCTAAAAGTGTCAGTTATACGAAATAAGACGCATTTTCATATTTTTGAGATTTCGGGAGATCCCGAACTCGGAATTATGAGCCGTTTAAAGTTTTGAAAATTTGACATGATAAAATTTCATAAATTATTTTTACGTAATTTAATATGCAAGTTTAATCTACTATAAAATTCGTGCAACGTAGACGTAAGTAGGAAACCACCGAAAACTTTTATCTGTGTGCCCTCGTGGCCATAACTCTTTATCGAATTTTGATTTTATGAAACCGTCGATTCCGGTGTTCATATAGCATTGAAATCTATATCATTCCACACACAAATCCAGGATTTGAGTTGGTTGACTTTTTGGTCAATGGATTGCCTCGATTTGCGTGCCACGGATCACAAATCCTTAAAGTTGACTTTCTTTAGACCAAAATAAGGATTTAACAATAAAATTAGATTAAAATACTATTTTAGGTTATTTTATTCAGAATTAAAATAGATTAAAATGGAGGAACCTATTCATCCACTTTTCTAATCTAACTTGTTTAATTTATGTGACGGGTAGATCGGACGACGCCTTGAGTTGGAACTTCATTCTTTTCAGATCAGGCAAGATATCTTGCCAAATTGCTTACAGTATTTTGCATGCTTATTATATTTTTATATATTCATTGCATTTTTGTATATTCATTGCATGTGTAGTTTCTTTCAGTCATTACTATATATTAGATATGTTGACACACACTTGACACTTAGTATCATAGAGGACAATCAGTAGGCGTATGGGCTATAACCACTCTGATGAACCGTAGTAACTAGCACGCACTATGGTAGTCGTGTCCAATGGTCGCTACCCCCGCGGTATATCGATTGATGGAGTCACGAGGGTCACTACCCCCGCGGTATGTCGGCTGATGGTGTCCCCTGACGTTTGTGTGAGTTGTGAGGCTTAGATCGAGTAGCCTACCCTTGTCCATACGTCAAAAAGTTGTCCTCATTTGCATTCATATAGATTGTCTTGTACAACGTACTTAAATATTTTCTACCTAGTATGCATGTTTACTGTATTCAAATTGGCATACTTCTATGTATCTTATTACGTCCCTCTGAGGACCTGGTCCCTTTCCAGGTATAGATATTCATGACTTTTTGCAGAAGCATGGATCATGACTTACCACTTATCTCTTTCGAGGAGGTCTTACCTTCTGAGCATTAGTGATTATCTCTAGCGAGGGATCCCTTCACTGATACCTTTATATCATCATCTCATTTATATTGGAGATTTATCCTTCTCTCTTATATTAGTATTGATATAGTTATTGGTAGTGGATTTGTCTCCACCCGACTATCATTTATGGATTATTCAGACTCATTATTCTAGTTTAGTTATTTCCTTTTGTGACTTGTTGTGTGGATGAGATTTAGTATATCGGTGACTTGTGACAATATTTATACCACATGTGAGTTTATATTCATATTACAGCGTACATATGTATTATGGTATCCATATATTGGAGTTGCCATATACATACGGCTGGCATGCTTACGTGTTCCTAGTCCTACGTAATTTGGGACTGGAACGTGACAAAATGCGTAGCTGGCGTGTCACGTATTCCTGGTCCTACGTATTTTGGGACTGGGACGTGACATGTTTTTGTGGTGGCCCATACAGGTCCGTTTAAAATTATCTTGGTCACCTGACTATGCCAAGCGAGCCTGCAAATTAGGAATAGTATTATGACTATTGGATAGGATCTCAATCCATAATCAATTTTAAAAACTCACTTTGTATGTGATTATCGTCCTTGGACTTCCAATTTGTATTCGTTCAATTACCGTCAATATCGTTATCATTGTTCTCATCCCCTATTATTTGCGAAGAAGGATGCTTGTGCCTGATAATTTCCTTCCAGAAAAAGATCGAAGACCAGACGACAGAAGACAGAATTCATATGCCTTTCTTTGAGAAGATTGTTACCTTATCAGGATAGATTGATGGGTTCTTTGGATTCTAGAACTAGTGTGGAAGGTTGGCAAGAGAGTGGGACCTAGTAGTACCCTACCCGTGGTTGAGGTAGCAGTGATCTTGGAAGTACTGAGAGCTGGAAGGATTATTGATCATGACCTAGAATAATTTATGGAAATGCATAGCCTGATGATGGAAACTAGTGGTTGTATATGATAGCAATGCTAGGAACGAAGATTATGTGCCAGAGGAGATAAAAAAATTTAGGATCTCACTTGGAAGATAATGATCGGATTCCAGGAATTCTAGTATGTGCTTGAGTGATACCATTATTGTCCTTGTGACTTGGAGAGATGAATAACGAAAAGAAGAAATTCGAGGAATAAAATTTTAGGGAAAACCTTGAGGAGAAGAGAAATTATACATTAGGCAAGGAAACATTTCCTTTTGAGGATTGCTGTTGAAAATAGAATAGGAGAATTTAGCTTGAGGTTAAAGTCTAGACTATGACATTATCCTAGACATGGATTGGTTGAGCCAATACCACGCAATGCTTGATTGCCGTCGTGGTTGTGTCATCCTTAGACCACCGGATTGCCCTGAGTTTGAGTTTCTTCAGAGAGCCTGGGAGCATGGTGCCCATCTACCCTTGAGGCATACAATACAGGAGGTAAACCAGTGTACCACCATATTATATCAGAGATTGAGGATGTGTTTCTAGAGAATCTTCCAGGCCTGCCACCTGACAGAGAAATAGAGTTTGCTATAAAGTTGACTCCAAGAGCCGAGCCGATTATTTTTTTGTCTTCAGACTAGCACCGATAGAGTTGGTTGAGTTGAAGGTCCATAGTAGAGGACCTCTTAGACAAGGGTTTCGGTCGGGCTAGTGTTTCTCCATGGGAGAATACCCATCTTAATTGTGCCAAAGAAAGATGGGGCGGTACAGTAGAATCAGCTAAGTGGCACATATGTATTCTCGAAGATCGATCTCAGATCAAGCTATCATCAGATTAAGGTACGGAGAGAGGACATTCCGAAGACGGCTTTTCAGACGAAGTATGGACACTATGAGTTTTTAGTCATGTTGTTTTAACCAATGTGCCAGCAGTATTTATGTGTTTGATGAACAACGTCTTCCACCAGTACTTAGACAAGTTCGTGGTGGTAATTATCGACAATATATTGGTATATTCCAAGAGCCAGGAGGAGCATGAGAAGCATCTCAGGATCATGATGGAGACGTTGAGACATGAGAGGATGTATGCCAAGCTCAGCAAATGTGAGTTCTGCCTGGATAGAGTACCATTTTTGGGGCACATAATCACCGGAGATGGACTAGCAGTTGACCCGGAGAAGATAGCTGCAGTTGAGACATGGCCTACCCCTACAACAGTTACAGAGGTTAGGAGTTTCCTTGGACTTATCGGATATTATCGAAGGTTCGTGGAAAACTTCTCGAGGATAGCTGCGCCTATGACGCGACTGACGCATAAAGGCAAGGAGTTTATCTGGACCGACGAGTGTCAGGCAGCTTTCGATGAGCTAAAGAAGCGTCTGACATCAGCACCGATCTTGACACTACCTTCAGGATCAGGAGGATTTGTAGTGTACAGTGATGCATCTGGGAGCGGATTGGGATGTTTACTGATGCAACACGGCAAGGTGATAGCCTATGCATCGAGACAGCTGAGAGTTCATGAGAAGAACTATTCGACGCACGACTTGGAGCTAGCTGCAGTGATATTTGCACTAAAGCTATGAAGATATTACCTTTATGGTGAGCGTGTTGAGATTTACACAGATCATAAAAGCCTGAAGTACGGCTACATGCAGAAGAAGCTCAACATGAGACAGAGATGCTGGCTAGAGTTGATGACAGATTATGACATTGAGTTACAGTACCACCCTGGCAAGGCGAATGTTGTAGCAGATGCCTTAAGCAGGAAGCCCATAGCATACATTTTGATGACTCAGCGGCAATTGTTAGAGGATCTTTAGGAGCTTGGGATTGAGATTGTATTGCCAGGCATGGATGGACAGATGGCCAGTCTTGAGGTTCAGTCTATACTGATTGAGAGGATCAGGGCAGCCCTGCCTACAGATGCAAGATTTCGACGTCTACGAGAGAGGACAGAGGCCGGCATGCAGACGAGACTCAGGATTCACGAAGACGGAACATTGAGGTATAGGGATCGCCTATATATTCCGAGTGGCGAACTATGCCAAGAGTTGATGACCGAGGCACATAGCTCGATTTATTCCATTTATCCCGGGGGTACGAAGATATACCAAGACTTGAGACAGCAATTCTGGTGGCATGGGATGAAGAGAGAAATTGTAAGATTCATGGCAAAATATTTAGTTTGTCAGCAAGTCAAGGCTGAACATCAAAGGACTGCAGGATTATTGCAGCCGCTTCCCATTCTCGAGTGGAAGTGGGAACATATTACCATGGACTTCGTTACAGGATTCCCGCAGAGCCCTAGCAGGAAGGATGTAGTTTGGGTTGTCGTGGACAGACTCACTAATTCTGCACATTTCTTGCCCTTCAGAGTTGGACAGTCCACAGAGATATTAGCTGACATGTATATGAGACAAATAGTACGACTACATGGAGTGCCTGTCAGCATCGTATCGGATCGGGATTCCAGATTCACGTCGCATTTTTGGCAGAGTATGCAGGAGAGCCTAGGAACTCGTCTCAAGTTCAGCACTGCATATCATCCATAGACAGATGGTCAGTCAGAGCACGCGATACAGATATTAAAAGATACGTTGAGAGCGTGCATGATTGATTTTGGAAGATCTTGGGAGGACCACCTATACTTGGTAAAATACTCCTACAATAATAGTTACCAGGCTAGCATACAGATGGCACCTTATGAGGCACTGTACGACAGAAAATACAGGTCGCCAATTTGTTGGAGTAACGTAGGAGAGCGTCAGATACTTGGTCCAGAGTTGGTGACACAGACAGTGGAGAAGGTCAAGCAGATTTAGAGCCACCTGCGTGCAGCACAGGATAGACAGAAATATTGAGCAGATGTACACCGCAGACCATTGGAATTCAAGGAAGGTGAACATGTATTTTTGAGGATATTGCCTACTCGGGGTACCATCAGATTCGGAGGCATAGGGAAGCTGAGTCCGAGGTACATCGGGCATTTTGACATCTTGGAACGAGTTAGAGAAGTGGCTTACCGTCTTATATTGCCTCAATTATTAGAAGGAGTGCATGACGTATTTCATGTATCGCAGCTGAGGAGATATGTTGCAGACCCTAGCCACGTGCTTGATCATTCGAAGATTACAGTCGAGCCCAATTTATCTTACATAGAGCAGCCAGTTGAGATCCTCGATCGTAGCGAGAAGACTTTGAGAGGGCAGACTATTCGACAGGTCAAAGTGACATGAAAGTACCATTCACTAGGCGAGTCTACTTGGAAGCGCGCGAATTCTATTCGACAGCGGTTCCCGTACTTATTTGAGGAGCAAGGTACGATTTATGTACGGCATTTGATTACTAGTTATTTTTGAAATTCTCTTAGCTATTATCGTGTTTTACTTTTAATTTCGGGGACAAAATTTTTCTAAGTTGGAAAGAATGTAAACCCCCTCGATTAATTCTATTGATAGTCAGGTTGGATTGGGAAAATTTTGGATTTTTTAGCAGATGTTGAGGTTTAAGCACCTCGAGCGAACCAGGACGCACCACAGAATGCCCAATGCTGGGTCTATGCTCTGACTCGGGAAGAGGTGTTTTCTTTCAATACGGTAGTGTCAGATATATTATTTTTCAATAATGTACCTACACGAGTATTGTTTGATTTTGATGCCATACATAGTTTTATTGTGACAGATTTTGTCGTCGAAAACAAATTTTCTATGACACTGCTAGGCCTAAACCTTAGCGTCAGTACTCCATCGGGTATGGATTTGCCAGCTCGCTTAGTTTGTCGTGAAGGTAACATTTATATCGGAGAAAAAAAATTGTCACTTGATGTGATAGTCTTAGACATCAGGGACTATGACATTATTCTGGGGATGGATTGGCCTAGAGCTTGCTCGGATACCATTGATTGTGCAGGAAAAAATATCATATTACGTCTACCTGGCGAGATCAAATTTTGTTACGCATGCAGTCCATCGTTGAGAGCATCGAATGCCTGAATGGTGATCTCTACAATTTTTGCTCGGCAGATGATATATTCCGGCTGTGAAGGGTACTTGGCGTCCATTCGAGACACTCAACGGTATTGTACAAACTTAGAGTCTACTTCCGTTATGGCAAAATTTTCTGATGTGTTTCCAGAAGAGTTGCCTGGCATGACGTCCGACCGAAAGATAGAGTTCACTATAGATACATTTCCAGAGACTCAGCCGATTTTCAAAGCTCCGTATCGAATGGCCCTTACAGAACTAAAGGAGCTAAAGGTCCAGTTATAGGAATTGTTAGATCGTGGATATATTCATTCGAGCGTGTCTCCGTAGGACGTGCATGTATTATTTGTAAAAAAGGATAGCTCATTGTGGCTCTGCATAGATTATCGTGAACTGAATAAGACCACTTTTTGAAATAAGTATCCTCTTCCTAGGATCGATGATCTTTTTGATCAACTACAAGGTGAGCCGATGTTCTCAAAAATTAATCTTCGGCCAGGTTATCATCAGCTCAAGATCAAGTCGGACGATGTACCGAAGTCAGCTTTTCGCACTCGCTACGGCCACTATGAGTTTTTGGTAATGCTATTCAGACTGACCAATGCTCCTGGCATCTTTATGAATTTATTGAATCATGTGTTCTGGCCATATCTCGACAAGTTTGTAGTAGTGTTCATTGATGATATCTTGGTGTACTCGAAGAATAGGAAGGAACATATAGAGCATTTACGGACTGTGCTATAGACTTTCCAGGACAACAAGTTATACGCAAAACTGAGTAAGTGCGAGTTCTGGATGAGCAGTGTATCTTTCCTCGGGCACATCATTTCAGTGGGCATTTCAGTCGATCCAAAGAAAGTTGAAGCCATCGTCGAGTGGAAGCGGCCAGCTTCTGTTAGTGACATTCGAAGCTTCCTCGGGCTAGCGGGCTACTACGGGCAGTTCGTGAAGGACTTTTCTAAGTTAGCATCACCTCTGACTCGCCTCACTCGGAGGAGAGTCGTATTTGAGTGGTCCAGCGACTTCGGAACCTCGTTTGAAGAGTTAAAACAATGCCTTACCTCTGCTCCAATACTTGCACTACCAGACGAGACCTCGGGATTCCAAATATTCAACGACGCGTCAGGGCGGGGCTTGGGGTGTGTATTCATTCAGCGAGATCGAGTGATAGCCTACGCATCAAGACAATTGAAAAAGTACAAAAAAAATTATCCTATGCATAAAATGGAACTTGCGGCAATTGTGTTCGCGCTAAAATTGTGGTAATTCTACCTCTATGAAGTGGTTTGCTAAATTTATACTGACCATAAAAGGTTGAAGTACCTATTCACCCAAACAGACCTTAACATACGACAACGACATTTTCTAGAATTGATCAAAGACTATGACTTAACGATCAACTACACACCTGGCAAAGAAAATATTGTAGCAGATGCGTTGAGTCGAGTATTTGCGGGATCTATGTCCGTCGATCGCAGGTTACAAAGAGACTTTGAGGAAATGGGTATTAAACTCTGAATTTGATACTGCGGCATGCGAGTTGCTCAGATGCGATTTGTACCCAACCTGTTAGAGAGAGTCATGTCTACTCAGAGGGACGACCCATTCCTAAGAAAAATGTACGAGAAGATTCTAGCAGGGAAGACAAAGGACTTTGCAATAGATGAGAATTGAGTGTTGTGAGTGAAGGGAAGGCTATGCGTCTCCAGTGACACATAAATTAGAAATGTGATCCTTGCGAAAGCTTACTATGCATCCTACACAGTCCATCCCGGGAGCACGAAGATGTATAAAGATCTTCGCACTGTCTTCTGGTGGCACGACATAAAGAAAGATGTAGCACGCTTCGTGTCGTAATGCATAACCTGTCAGAGGGTAAAAGCAGAATATCAGAGATCGGGCGGGAAGATACAAAATCTTGCTATTCTAGAATAAAAATTGGAGCACATAAGCATGGACTTCATTGTTGCTTGCCAAAGATGCAACGGAGGAACGATGCAGTCTG
The DNA here is from genome assembly GCA_036927795.1 of Iris macrosiphon. NCBI lineage: Eukaryota > Viridiplantae > Streptophyta > Magnoliopsida > Asparagales > Iridaceae > Iris > Iris macrosiphon. Next base: position 147,653,135 of record JAYESA010000007.1, on the reverse strand, counting down.
GGTCATCGTCGACCGGTTAACCAAGTCAGCGCACTTCATTGCCATTAAAGTTACTTGGAGCATCGATCGCCTCGTCACTACCAGAAAAAGTCAAATTAGCGACATAAAAAAAGGTAAACTAACATATATTTAATATGAATAATATAATAAAATTTGAAGAAAAAATATCCAACAAAATTTTATCGTAAAGAATACAGCAAATATATATCCATACAATGAGTCTCATCATAAATAATACAAACAATACAAATATCCAGCAACTATACTACTGGGGATCTGCAGGAGGATGACCACCGGTGCGCATGAAGAATAAGAACAGATCATACTGCTCTCGTGAAATTGACACCGATATTGATGGAGAAGGTAGTGACGTCGGTGGAGTCTGTGTCGATATAGGCGTACCGGGAGGACGTATCCGCTCCAAGTCTGCGAGTCACTGGTTATAAGAATCCATAGTAGATAATAGCCTCGTACTGCTATGAACCATTGAATCCTGCATCATCGTCAGCCTCTCGCCCATGGATAGCTGTGATGCCTGTAGCTCCGTGATGTTGCGGTCTGTCGAGGCTCTAAGATCATTTGTCAAATCTCGGAGCTCCGTGATGCTGCGGTCGAGCATATCAAATCGTACGATGAGCGTTGGCTCATCTTTCTACGGCTGGGACCAGGGATAATCCTCCATCCTTTGTAGCAACTCATCACAGAGAGACGCAATCTGACGGTCAACGGTCTCCTAGACTCTGGCCGACGACTGCGAGGGCTGTGGGGAATGCACAGTTGTCGGAGAGGCCCTAGATGACTGCATCGCTACCAGGGTGCCATAGGATCCCGTACCGTAGTACATACCCCTCTGGAGACCACCAGCTGCGGTCACCCACAGGTCATCCACCGACGGAGCTGGAGCGGGCTGCGAGGAAGAACTAGTCTCTCCAACTGTATGTGCACTAGCAGTCGTCTGCTCACGCAGCCTAGTATACTCGGCCTAGAAAGGTTTGGAAACTCGATAATTTCCTAAGTTATATTAAAATTAACACAAAGTAAAGTAATACTTACATAGGTCTGTGAGTCTCTCTCATCAATGAGATTTCCGTCCTTGCGCCCCTCTATACCTGTTAAAAATATATTATTTAGTACTAAACTTAAACATTTTTTCCTACTACAATTTTATCATACTTACATTAAAATAATATATCTTAAATAAAAAATATACCAAACGACGAAAATGTTCCGTCATCTAAATCGAGCCACTACACCACTTGGCAGTATTCCGCCTAGCCGTATTGGCCTTCTCAGACCTTTCCTTATAACTCGGATCGTCGAATCTAGCCCTCATCGCAGTCTACTGCTCAGGCGTGATCTAAACTTGTATCAATTTTCCAGCACGATCACGAGCCTTCTGGTCTTCCAGAGCATCTCGGATAAGCTTGGCGGCAACGGTAGAAAATAGCCGCTCGATCAACTCGGTCCGGTGCGGAGGATAGAAATACATTTGCTACAATAAATAATTTATTAAGTGAGCGTCACAGATAAGTTATATAATATGCATAAATTATAGGATTTATTTAATATACTTTTACCTGAAAGTGCACAAACCAGAATGTCTTCCTCTCCTTCGGAGTTTCAGAGTAGTTGATCCAAGGGCCACCGTAGTTGTTCCTCAGAAATAGGCCCAGGCATCTTTGAACCGACGATGGATGATATCTATACAGAGATAATTATTTTTATCGAAAATGTCAATATATGATGAATAAAGAAATACACGATATATATGATGCTAAACTATCTAATTGACTTACTTTGTACCGTCGGCCCAAATCTCTGTCCTCGTCTCCTCTGGAGGTACGCATGGAGGATCTTACTGATGCTGGGACAACGTGGGCACGACCTCCTCGACATGCTCATCTGTCTCCATGGTTCCGTCAGCAGGAGGAAGGCTGGACGAAGGAGTACTATCACGTCTGGAACTACTCGTCCCAACAGTCGGAGATGTGAGTGATCGATATACTGGAGTACTGGGCGACGATGATCTGGAACCAATAGTAGGCAGTACCGGAGGAGCACTCAGTCTATCTCGGGACCTGCCAAATCTTTCGCGTCGTCCTGTCATACCTGATAACAACATATGATGAATATAGAAAAATACAAATATATAGTACATTCTATAGTCAAAATATGATGCATATCTCACAGCATTCTACAGTCAAAATATGATGCATATCTCACAGCATTCTACAGTCAAAATATAATACATATATTCGTTAAAATAGTACATTCTAGTCAAAATATAGTTATATTCTACAGGCAAAATATTTTATTTTCAATCATCTTCAAAAAAATTATCTTGTTCGCCTTCCTCGTCCTCCTCTCCCTCTTCCTCCTTCTCGTCTTTACATTCATCTACTTCGTCTTCCTCTTCAGATAATTCTATATCTTCTACATTATTACTCGTATAATGAGTAACTTCTATTGAGTCCAGATCTACAATATTTGTTACAAGAGGTAGATCGTCCTCCTGATAAGCTATTTTGTTAATGTCAAAGGTGTTTTTAGCTTTAGTCTTGCATAATGTCCACCAATCCGACCTCGCTGTCCCCCGTCAAGGATAAGTTGTGAAGTATATGAGCTAAGCCTGACTTGATAGGACAAATGGTTCATAGCCTTGATATTTACGCTTGTAGTTTATATCCACAAGGCCATGCTTGTCAATTTTCCAACCTTGATCTTGAATCGGATCGAACCATTCACACTTGAATAGCACGGTATTAGCAGGTTCTGTCTCATAATTATATGTCAACTCCACAATCTCTCGTAAGATACGAAAGAAATTATTGCCTGGATCGACGTCTTTGTAGTTCGAAGATTTGATATACAAATAACTATTTTTTGTGGAATCAAGATCCAGAAAGCTGTCTCTGATAGGAGCATTTGTTGACTTGAACCTAAACCTATTCACACAGAAACTTGCCATATTTACACGGCAGTAATTGGTCCCTTGGCTAGAGTTCTAATAGATTCAGTCTCGGGTGTTATTAGACGATCGACCTAAATACCAAAGTAGCGATAGTAAGTTATTTGTTTTGCAAGTGCAGAATTAAAAAGTAATTACCAAGCATCTTACATATACGCTCAACCAAGAATGAAAATGGTATCTCATTTCTTGTTCTACTTCTTCGTCTGTTATGTAGGGTCTAACCGACCTCAACTCATCATTATTTGTGCTGAAAAACAATAAAACAACTGTTGATTAGTAGCATAATAGTAGCTTATACTATTACATTGAGATGATGTAAACGTGGACGTATTAATTACTTACCCCTCTAGCTTCTCCACTTCATCCTTGTCGCAATTGAGTAATATATACAACTGAGCAGCCCTTAGCTCGTCGTCATTCAAATATCTCTTCTTTATTTTTCTTGAAGGCTTTCCGGACGCATTGAAAACTTTGAGTATTGTATCATTAGATTCCTGATATCCGTCGTCGTTTCTCAGAGCTTTTGTTCTATTAGTAGCAATATGCGATTTAAAATACGCCGAGCAAAAGTTTGTAATCTCCTCGAGAACATAAGCTTCACAAATAGAGCCCTTAACCCGTGCCTTATTTTTTACCTTTCTCTTTAGGTGATTCAGATGCCGCTCGAAGGGGTACATCCACCGATAATCGACAGGACCACCAACACGTGCCTCATAGAAAAGATAAATTGGCAAATGCTCCATAGAGTCAAAAAATCTAGGAGAAAATACCTTCTCGAGCTTATATAGTGTTACCGCAATGTCCTTCTCTTGCTTTTCTAGATGATCGACGAGCAACTTAGTGCAACAAAGATCTCTAAAGAATATGCTGAGCTCTGTCAATGGATCCCAAACGACCTACAGTAAGAATTCCCAAAATATAATTAGAATTAACCTCTCCATGAATACATGACAATCGTGGCTCTTCATACCCGCTAGTTTGTTCTCCTTGAGGTCGAAGCATCTTCTCAAGTTTGACGCGTACCCGTCTGGAAACTTTAGACCCTGAATCCACCTACAAAGTCTCCTTTTATCCTCTTTATCCAGTAAAAAAACTGACTTAGGTAGCTTTAACTTTCCATTCCCCTCCTCTATCAAATGCAATGCAGGACGTCTACATATTTCTTCTAAGTCCAACCTGGCCTTCAGATTATCTTTCGTCTTTTCCTTTACCTCTATTACAGTATTAATTATGTTATCAAACACATTCTTCTCGATATGCATGACATCAAGGTTATGTCTGATCAGATTGGTGCTCCAATATGGTAGATCCCAGAATATACTCCTCTTCGTCCAGTTATGGGTGGGACCAAATCCGTCACACTTGTACCCCTTAACAGGCTCTTCGATAGCACTTGGTAAATCTTTTACCTCTTTTTATATCGTGTATCCGGGCCACCTTGGCGGTGGATTGGCCTTCTCCACAACGCCGGTACGAAAAACATTCTTGTTCCTCCGGTACAGATGATCCTTTGGCAGAAATTATCGATGACAATCGAAAAAGCATGGTTTATCTCCGTGTTTCAAACAGAAAGCCTTACTACGATCCATGCAATACGGACATGAGAGATGACCATGGGTGCTCATCCCGATAATATTTCATAGGCCAAAAAGTCGTTGATGGTCCACATAAATGCTACCCTCATCTAAAAATTATGCTTTCTGGAAATATCGTATGTGTTATCACCTACTTCCCACAACTTATTCAACTCATCTATCAAAGGCTGTAAATACACATCGATATTTCTCTTCGGATTGTTCAGACCCAGGATAATAACGGTTAGGAATATATACGGAGTTTTCATGCACATCCAAGACGGTAGATTGTACAGAGTGACGATCACAGGCCAACATGAATACTGGGAGCCCGAAAGTTCGAATGGGGTAAAACCGTCAGAGGAGAGCCCCAATCTGACATTACGCGGATCTGAAGTAAAATTTGGACACTCTCGATCAAAGTGCTTTCATGCTTCTCCATCGGATGGATAATCCAATACTCCTTCGATCTGTTTTCGCCTGTGCCAACTCATGTTTTCTGCAGTCTCCTTAACCATAAACAACTGCTGCAACCGTGGCGTCAAAGGCAAGTAGTGCATCAAATCGGTAGGCTTCCTTGCACCGACAGACTTTTCTCTAACAGTGGCCTTGTAGCGATCAGCACCACAGAATCTGTACGCATCTTTATCCTTGTCATCTTTGTAGTACAACATGTACCCGTTGCGACATGCATCAATTTTCTCGTATCCCATCCAGAGCGATCTCACCATCCTCTTAGATCGATAGAAGTCTTTAGGCAACTTTGCACCCTTAGGCAAGATCTTTATAATCAAATCGATCAGTCGATTATAGCATTCTTGCGACTTGTTAAAATCAGACTTAATTCTCAATAATCTTGTAACCACCTCCAACGGTGAATGATCCTCATAACCAGGATATAGTGGAGTCCTTGCATTCTCCAGCAACTCCATAAAATTTGCAGCATCGGCATTCGGTGCCTCCTCAGCTACATCTTAATGGTCCAGATTGAAACTAGGTCCCGCCGTATCATAATTGTCTGAATTAAATCTAGGCCCCGCCGCATCAAAAACCACGTTCACCCACCCGTCGTCGTAAGCATCGTGGTCGTAGACATCCATATACGGCTCTACATAAGGCTCCGACTCCGATGCTAGAGATACAAGTTCTCCGTGCGCGGTCCACTGATAGTAATTCGGCGTGAAGCCCTTCGAGTACAAATGATATGTGACTTCCACTTTTAGATGATATTTTTTCTTGCGGCATCTTACACACGGACACTTAATTTTGGTACCGTCCATGTACTGAGGGAACACCTTGGCGAACTGCAGGAACTGCTGTACACCCTCAATGAATTCATCATGTACACTACACATGTCATCAAGATAACGGTTGTACATCCACGAACGATGACGCAGATAGTAATTTATATCCATTTCTAGAAACTTCTGCAAAAATGACAGTTTGTATCCTATAAATTATTACATACAGTTACGAGAGAAATTATTTAACTAAAGAACTTATCAATGCAATGGCCAAGTGACTAATTACTGCTCTGTTTAAATGTTACTTCATTTGGGTGGTTGTTGCTTGTGCCATTTTGTCAACCCACAAAATTTTCAAGTTGGTTGTGTACTATTATTCAGTTATGAGAGCAATTAGTTCTCGTTGGTTAGATGGTATAAATTATAATGTCATACGGAGAGCCCTACTTACATTAATGGCTTTCTTTGACATTAGAGAGTGGAGACCTTATACTGAAATAGGCTAAAATGTGGTTACTATGTCATTTCTAGGTTAAAACTATGCCATACTAGTCAAACTAATATCTTAACTTTCAGTCTACCTAAAGCTTGGTCCTCATACTTACCAATGTCTTAGTATTCCAGATACCTACTAACCATATAATACCCCATACTAAGTCATTCCCTGTTTCCATACATATCTCATATACTAACACACCTGACATAAACTCACCCACACACATTCTCACATCTGAATACATAAATGAACACTGATACACCTATATCTTAACTGTCATTATACCTAAAGCTTGTGCACATCACTCAAGTATAATATTATACCTGCCCTTATTGTTAGTTCAATTACAAAAACTGGACACTCGAGTTCTCCTACAATCCTGCACACCTGAAGCCACAAGTCTTAAGTTATAATTTTCCCATTTTCCCTTTAAGCTCAGCTCAAACTGGAAAATACTAACCACTGATACTACATCTTTGCACTTTCCTTTAACACCAGAACTGGAACCTAAAACCCACATCAACACCAACATCACCTGCTCCCCCTCTCACATGGCCCTCGACTTCAACACAAAAGCACATACACATAAGTTTACTGATACACATAAATTCACATAAATCTACATACACACATAGGGAATTGACACTATCCAATATCACACTCTTGTCTGACTGATACCTCCGACTAACACCCTTGCTGCTACTGACTTCTTGCAGCATCAGGCACAACTTAGCATTCCCAATTCTACCTGTACTTCACTAAGCCTGCTCAAGCCCCCAATTTCTTGGTACAGTCATTGCTGACCCCAAGCAATGCACTGCCTCCTCTTCTCACACTTATTTATGCTAGAATGAATACATTAACTAAAACCACACAAACACTTAAAGACCACAGATAGACAGAGAAAGAAGACAGAGAGAGGAGCTCATCGAGGAGGGGAGCCAGAGGAAGGACGCCGGAGGGAGAAAGGGATCTGGAGGAAGAAGGTTTTGACGGCGGAGGGGGGAGGACGCGGCCGGAGAGGGGTCGCCGGGAGGGAGGAGGGGATGCCGGAGGGAGGAAGGGAGCCTGAGGGGGAGGACGCGGCCGAGGTGGGTCGCCTGAGGGAGGAACGAGGAGCCGGAGGGTTTGAAAATTTGGGAGAGGGATAGGGATCTGATCGAAGGAATGGGGGGAATATGCCCTAAGTTAAAAATTTAGCGACGTATTAGCGATGCCACTAATGACATCGCTAAGTTAGCGACGTCGTTAACATCGCTAAATGTCCAAAAGATTTATGTCGCTAAATAAGTCGCTAAATATCGCTAAATGAAATATATTAGCGACGTTTAGCGACCTTAATTGAACTTATAGCGACTAATCTTTTATAAACAGAATAAAAGTCGCTAGACGTCGCTAAATATCACCAATTAGCGATGTCTAGCGACATTTTTAAATGGAGTCGCTAAATTAGCAAAATTTTCCTTTAACGTCGCTAAAAAACATCGCTAATCTAGATTATTCTAGTAGTGCATCCAGACCTACCTTGATGAGATAGTTCGGCTGCACAGAGTGCCAGTTTCTATAGTGTCAGATTCTAGGAGAGCCCTCAGTCAGCGATGGGGACCAAGTTAAAGTTCTGCTCAGTCTATCATCCTTAAATCGATGGCCAAACAAAGAGGATAAATCAGGTGCTCGAAGAAATGTCACGTCTCTGTGCAATCGATTCAAAGTCAAGTTGGGACTTCCACCTACCGTTGGCCAAATTTGCATACAACAACAGTTATCAATCCAGCATCCAAATGGCTCCGTATGAGGTTTTGTATGAACGGAAATATAGGTCACCGATCTACTGGGATAAAGTTGGGGAACGTCAAATCCTTGGGCCAGAACTAGTGGAACAAACAGTCCAAAAGGTTCGGTTGATCCGAGAGCGACTAAAAGTAGTACAAAGTCGACAAAAGAGTTATACAGACATTCACCAACGACCCTTTGAGTTTTTCGAAGGTGACTATGTGTTTCTGAAGGTCTCACCCATGTGATGAGTCATGAGATTCGGAGTAAAACAAAGTTAAGTCCGAGATTCGTTGGCCCGTTTGAAGTTCCAAGCGAGTCGCTTCAGTTGCCTATCAAATTGTATTACCACCAGCCCTGTCAATCGGGCATGATAATCCATGTGTCACATCTTAGGAAGTACATGCATGACCCGAGGCACGTGGTAGATTCTGGTCAGTTGAATCTGCATGCAGACTTATCGTACGTCGAAGAGCCCGTTCAGATCTTGGATCGAAAAGAGAAACAGCTCCGGAATCGTGCAGTCCCGCTTGTGCGTGTTCTTTGGCGGAACCATATGGTTGAGGAGTCGACCTGGTAACTCGAATCAGACATGAAGAAAAAGTTTTCCTCAATGTTTTCTTAGGGGTATGTTCCATTCATAAGTTTCGAGGACAAAACTTTTGTAAGTTGGTTAAGATGTAGTGCCCCGTTCCCCCGTTGCGGGGAGCGCGACTAAGAAATACTTGGTATCATTCGATCGGAACAGATTGAATCAAGATCATTTTCTCGTTAAGGATTGGTTTCTTCGGAATCAAGTCCCACATTCAACGGATCATGCCTCAAGGAATGACTCGGCGGCAGAATCGAGAGGGACATTTTTGTTACGCTAGTTTCTTTGCCCGTTTTCGATACCGCTTGGTTGTTTTCTTGTTGGTTTTGTGATTTGTATTTCGTTAAAAGGTTTCGATGTATTTCATTGTCTTCGTTCTTTGAACTTCGTATTTCATATCAAACTTTTGAAGACCATGGCAGAAGATATTGATCATCTGTTGGTGCGTGCATGTGATCGTGTAGGCGACGCGCAAGCGGAGTCTTGAAGATTTTTCCTTTCTCTTTCCCGATTGTCCAACTAATGAGTGGATTTTCTTCCGATTAGCGCATTTCTTCCAAGTCTTCCTTCTTAATAATCTGACTCGTTTGTGTGTTTCGGTCAACGATACCATAATAACAAAAACTGAGTTAAGACAAAAAAAGAAGAAGAAGTAGACTTGAAATACTTAATGCTTGTCACATGCACAAATTATCGTACGATTACTTTGTTGCCTGCTTGTCTGCTATGAAAATACTTATTTATGTTTCAGTTGTAGCTAGAACTTATTTATCTATAACTGTTCAATGAGTGGTGCAAATTGTAATGTGATCATTGAGAAATGTAGCCTATACTATAGAATATGAATGAAATTTATTTTCTTATATTGCCTTGAAGTGCTTCATTTGATAACATAGTTTTTAGATGATGCATGGTCAAGGACAACTTGTGCACAAGGGTTGAGTTCTACGAATGGTCGTCGGAGAACTGGGATGCTTCGGCCTTGGTAGAATATTTGCTAGCTGAAGTTCTAGCACAGGATGAATCGGGATGTCCGCTAAGGGCTAGCTACCCGAGGAGGAAAGACAGCCGACCATCCCTAGTCCGACCACTAACATGCTATGTATATTGAAACTGTGCAAACTAACTATGTCTTCGTGGCATGGCTAGTCATGGTAATTTTGTACAGGTGGTTCAGACGGTGTAGGAAAAAGTCATCGAACGGTGTCACATTTTGTTTTGTCATTTACTTCTATGAATTGCTTGTAACTTGATCTAAGGCAAGATAGAAAGACCACATAATCATAATATTGCATGTTCACATGAATAGTGTGTCAATTTGGTGTGTTGGGGTAGCTCGCCCTTACCGGTACTTTTTGAAGTACTGACCTCCATTGCAGCACGTTTTTCGAGCCAAGACGACGCGGAGAGGAGCTAAAGCTTTCTTCCAACATTTCACTAGTCTGACGCGTCCGTGTTCGTGACTTTTTGGAGCACAAGTACACATTCTCAAGGAGCTCACACATACCCTTTTGAAGCTCATAGGCGATGGTGCAAACACGCACCCAATGTGGTTTGTCCTTTTGAATTTTAGCAAGGGATGTAATGTATGGATCGACTATCTCAATTTGCGTCCATCTTGTAAGTCCGCGCGGCACCCCTTTACTTTTAAAGTCAAGAGTTTGTAACAAAGATGTTCATTATCAATAAAGAGAACTTTTCTTCATTTCAATGTGTGTTGTTCCATTTGCGTACTCTGTTGCATATGTTTCAAAGTATATCATTATGTCTAGGTCTTGTGCGGACGCACCTTACGCTCGTACGGTATCACGTCCGGGAGACGATTATCGATTTGACTGAAATCGTGTAGGTATTATGTTGGATATATTTTATTACTATTTTTTTTTCCATCATTTATATTTTAGTCATAATAAATCCTCTAAATACGTATTTTGGACTATAGCATGTCAGTTCACTTAAGGCGAGTGTATAAAAGGTTACATAAAGATTATATGAAGACCCATCTTCTTTTCCAAATTAGGATACACATGGCTTGTCAAATAATTACTCTTATTAGCACATTCTTTGACTAATATGCTACACCTCATTTGACTTACTATATTAGGATTCAAATTAGTGCACCTCATTTGTCTAGCAATAGTACCTCTTTGGCGGTTTGTATTTTCTATAAAATTAGATTTGACACCTTTATTGTAAAATATAACCTAGATTTTTGTGTTCTTCGTAGGTTTGAATCTCTATACTTACATTAGTCAATCTCTTCTTATTGCACTATAATGAACAAATTTTTACTTATTATTCATAAGAAATAAAGTAATTCATGTGTCCACTCTAAAACTTTTTTTTTTTTTTTTTGCCTCCAACACCCTATAATAATTCTTTTTTTTTTTCATTTATATTATTTAACAATATATTTAATACTTTATTAGTTTGAGATAATTTATAATTATATTTTTTAGCTATTTGATTAATCCCTATCTTTTAATCGTAATCTTTCAATAATCTTTATATTTTAAGAAAAAATACCACTTTATTTTATTACTTAAATAATAAACTATACTGAAGTTTGTTCCGAAACTCGACCATCCGTAATGTTACAGTCCTCCTCAGCCTATATTTTTAATTGGTTCCAAAGTTGTTCAACTACTACTACTACTACTACTACTACTACTACTAATAATAATAATAATAATAATAATAATTATTATTATTATTATTAAGAATCTAAATTTTTCACTAGTTTTACATTGATTGATTTCTTATCGAATCTAAAATCTATTTTGGCTAAATTGCAACTTGATACCCTCAACTAGTACTATTTTTCAATTTGATAACATCAACTTTCATAAATACTAACTTGAAATTCTGAAAAACTTTGGACCAAATTATCCCTTCTTTCCCCTCCCCCTCCTCCGGTTGTGAGTAGGGCGGGCGGGTGGACGACACAGATAGAGGAGGAAGGGAGGGGGTGGTCGCCTGAAGGGGTGAGAGGGTTTGGTTGTCGGAGAAACAGTTAGGAGTGGGAGAGTTGGGAGGTTGAGATTGTTGGGAAGGATAGTTTAGGAATAAATAAAATTTTGAATATCAAGCTAAAAATATGAAAATATTAGTTGAGATAAAATATTTAGTTAGTATATATAAAAGTTGAAAGAATCAAGTTGAACAATAGTAATAGTTGAGGACATCAAGTTACAATTTAGTACACTATTTTCAATCTTTTTTTTCATGGTAAACATTTCAAACAATATTATTTATAAATTTTCTTTTGACTTTTTTTTGAGCATCACATCTCAACCAAGAAAAGATATTCCCTAAATAAAAAACACATACAAAACAAAACTTGATTGATGGATTCATGAAATGTGTTCAAATTTTGACTCATATATTAACTAAGATTCCAACTTCACAAGAGAAAGAATCTTGAAAATCAGTACATTATGTCATTATTGTACGACAAATAAACATAGAGAGACAGCAAAGTTGCCAGAAACTTGCACCTCTTTCAAATTGTTTTTTCCTTTTTTTTTTCCCCCCTCTTCCAAGTCCTCGGCCTCTATGTTCATTGCTGGGAACTTTGCTGGCAAATTAATTAACAAGGTCAGTTTCCTCTAGTCAATTAAGAAAGGAGTAGATTAATTGGTTGTTAGCCTCCAATTTCTTGACTAAGTATTCTGTTTGTTGGATACGCGGAGTGATCAAAATCGGAGGCTGAATGCTAAAGCGATGCCAAACCAATATAAAAATAACTAATTAACGACTAATAAAAATATCAAGACAAATTAAATACATTATTTTTGATGACTATATCATCTGAAATAATCCCAATCTATACAATTTACAACAAGATATAAGATTAATAAAAATATATTGAATCATTTCTCTATTGGTTCAACCTCCTCACTAAACTCAAGATGAAAACAAAAGATTACAATAAAATTATTCAGATCGTCCTGAACAATGAAGACGACCCCCGAATAGATCTTATCTTTCAACTGTCTTAGATGAGAAGTCCTAAGAGCATTGCACGAATTTTCTCTTAGATTTTCTATGTACTTGCTCCCTCGAACCTCCTGTATTGAGCTTCTGATGACAAATCCGCTCCCCCCTGTAGGACCGTTAGGACAACTCTAGAGAGGGGTGAATAGAGTATAGCGAAAGTAATAACCCAATTAAAAAAATTAAGCTATGTAAAGGCAGGATATCTACCAACAGATATATCAACTATGAATATGCAGTAAAGTAAGAGTTGAGAATAGCAAACTCAAACACCGAGAATTTTATCCTGCTTTTTCTCTGAGAGGACTAGTCCAGATCCAAGAACTCTTGTTCGGTGTTAATCCACTATTTGCGAAATATGGTACACATGCGCCTTTGACCCGAAGAGCACGCCAACTTCTTACAACGCGAGCTTTGATCCGAATGACTCGTGACTTCTTACAACCACAAGCTTTTGATCCGAATAGCTTGCGGACTTCAAACTTGTATGGAAGACGAACTTGTAAACCATGCTATACAACTCGATCAGACTTCCAAATCGAAATCATACTTGGCACTAGAAGGCTGGAAGTTGATCTTGGGAATATGAAAGTTTTATAGTCCAGGCTAACACTTAAGAATAGATGACAAGAATGAAGAATGGATGAGTGAATGACTTAATAAAAATTCTTCTTTATTTATAGGATTCTTGTGAACCGAGTTCGGGCAGAGTTCGGGCAGAACTCGGTCCGAGTTCGGTCACTTAACGTTCATAAATTCGAACGATAGAACCTGTTCATCCGGAAGAGGATGCTGACTCGGTTTTCTAGTTTGACCCTGACCCAGTTCGGCCCGAGTTCGGTCCAAACTCTATTGGTCTATTTCCAGAATATTGGAAAAATGTTTGGTTTGGTTCAGACTGTTTTGAGTGGATTATGTCATGGTTTAATATGGGTTTGAGCTTCCTAGTGCCAACTGCGAACTCGATGTACATTTGGTCCTGTAAACAAAATATAAAATACATAATAAAAAGTGAAAGACCAAGAGCACTGATGACGCCAATCTTCTGCTGACTTTAAGATGACGTTTTCCTTGATGGCAGTTATTCAAAGATAGCCAAATATGGGAATCTGAATACCTTTCAAGGACTTCACCCCCGAACCCCACGAGGGGCGCTGCTCCCTCGACCCCCATCCGTTGACCGGGCAGCGGAACCCCCGAGTGCGAGGCTCCAGATAAGTCGTAGGCGGTTGGACACAATCTTCTGGTATAACGTCGTCTTTGGCTCATCATCATTTCTTTCTATCTATGTCCATTGCTTTTCTGCACATACATGTTAGACGATCAAGGAATATATAGAAGCAAATATGATAACATTTAATGCATATCTGGACATTGCTGAGTTTAAGTAAAAGTTACTATAGTGATTGATCCATTATCATAATGCTAAACTTAATCGATTAGCCAAATTCAAAAACTCAACTTAAACATTGGGCTAACAATCTTCCTCTTTTTGATTATGATAAATCAGTTAAGTTTAAGATAGATATAAACGAAGTATAACAAAACAATAAGCACAAATCACTATAAGTATACTTCTTAAATATATACTTACATGCTTAAACTTACTTCTCCCCCTATGACATGATAAAAAAGAAGCTCCTCCGTAATAGAAGATATTCTTCTATATGTGCGTAAGCTCCCCCGTAGTACATGAGACGTTGGCGAATATGCACATATGTGACATTTTTTTCTCCTTTGTCAAAATAGCTAGTTTACGGATCCTCCACAAATGAAAAAATATATCATGAAGACAAGGTGAGAACATAAAGCATATAACATGATCATGTATTAAATGAAGAGTAAGTAGCTAAAATTTTAATATAAAAATAATGACTTTCATATCATAACAATGACTTATGTACTTAATAATTGAAAGTAACTAGATGTAGACATATTCAATACATAGCATACAAATTACTATTAAACATTTGGTAACAATAATACAAGAGACATAACTGAATATTCAAATCTAGTTATATACAAGAGACTTAAACAACTTCTTTCAGATATCCCAATAATTCTCAAAAGAAAATATTAAACAATAAATCATATAGGCATACATGAAAGGATTCAACTACTATAAACATCATGTATCCAAAATTTCAGCCAAAATGCAAAGAATATTTAATCAGAAATGACTTTAAGGAAAAAACTAAATGATAAGAAATGCACAATTTGGTCAACATAATTAATTGCTAATATACGAGGTAAGTGAAAGTTAGAATAAAGTGAACTAAGCTAGAACATCAGCAACATCCATCTCAACTAAAGTCCAAGCATCAGAAGCACTGCAGCAATGACTGAAATTGTAGTTTCCAACTTTAAGTCAGAGAATAGAGCTCGGATTCGCAACTATATTTTAAAAATAATTTGAAAAATAGTCCTTAACAAATTATTATTCTAACAAGTATTGATCATCTTAGGGTTAGCTATTGGGCCGAATCCCAGCTAGCGGTGGTCACAAAGACACTTAAACACTGTGTCGCTTAGGCTATTTACGCCTTTTTGACAGAAGGGCCCTTTCGATTTATAAACAAAAGTAATCTTAACTTTAAAGAATTTAGATTTAACATGTATATATGCTAATTATAACATCATACAACATCGTAATCCAGAATCATAATTCTCGACGAATAAAGTTTACTAAAAGATATAAAGCATGCATAGACACTAGAAAGTAAATGATCATTCCATAGTGTGAACTGACCAATAACTAGCCATGAATCAAAAGAGAAATAAACTAATCATGCTAGTTTCATATATCTCACATTGATTTAACTAAATACCAATTAAAAAAAATCAATAAGAGATAGTAACAAAACATTAATTGAAAATATGTTATATTCTATAATTTTAGCCATTTAGGAAGAATCAATTAGCATGTTACCAAAGTGGCTCAAGTGACCATATTTATGTTGGTGTAATTGCTTTGAAAGATGACCTTTATAGCTTTGCAATCACCAACGTTCTCCTTGGTGCTAAATTCTGACACAAAGCGTTCTACCTGCATTAGTAGGCAGAGACTTTGGTATCCAAACTTTTGGATCCATAATGGTTAGCTTTAGGCACCCACATAAATTTGTTCATATCAACCAACTTTCTAGTCCTACACAGATGTGAAATGTGTTCTTTATTTCCACAATGGTGACATGTAGCTTGTACATTAGTGTTAGGAGTAGCATGGTGAGTAGGACTATGTAATGTGGTACGTTGTGTCTTGCGTTGATACTTGTAATAAAAAGCATGATTGTGAGAAGTTTTAGCTTTACTTGCTTCCTTTACAAATGATCTATCGTGTGTGGCTTTATGATGAGTCACGTAACTTGTGTTAGATTGAGTCATAGGTTGCATTACCTATTTTTCCAATCTAACCTCTAACTACTTAGAGTTAGCATATAAATCATCATATTTAACAGTAAGAGCATCAATTCTTTGTGAAGCAATAGAATACTTCGTCTTTTCTGATTCCAATTCCTCTTAAGATTATTATTTTCTTGAGTGATTTTATCAATGCATTCAAGTGCCACATGCAATCTAAGCTTAAGTGCGGACATTTTAGTAGAGTTGTCAAAAAAGGAAGTGTCTATAATTTTATTCAACAAACAAGTAAGCTTTTCATTCTCAAGCTGATAAGATTTAATATCTTTTCTAGCTTGCTTATAGTTATTTCTAAGCTTCTTGTAATCTTCAAATAAATTATTGAAAGCATCAAATAATTCATCATAAGAAAACTCTTCAAATAAAGGATATATGTTACCTCGCTTACCATTAAGCATAAACCTGTAGTATGTCGAGGGTTTTCTTTTTTTGAATTGCTAGCTTCACTTTCGTACCAAATGCTTGTATTTTTTTTTCTAAGCTTTCTGCTATCTTATTTGTTGATGTCATTAGGCACATGTTTACAGTGTTATGAGAATTTTCTTCCTTTGGGTCACTAGCTTCGCTATCGTGCCATATATTTGTGTTTGCACAGTTGCGAGAACTTTCTTCTTCTTCAGAATCACTAGTTTTATTTTCATACTTGTTCTCATAAGTAACTTCGAGGCGATTCCAGATCTCATGTAATGTCAAGCAAGTAGAGATTAGATCAAATAAGATTTTATTTAACGCACAAAATAAAACATTTATTGTCTTAGCATCAAGGCTAGTTGTTGCTTTTTCTTTCTTCATTTAGTTTGGAAGTAAGAGAAGAAATGATAGTAGGCTTTGTGTAACCATCAATCACTATGGTCCAAAGTTCAAAGTCAAGTGATTTTAAATAAAAACTCATGCGTGTCTTCCGGTAAGTGTAATTCTTACCATCAAATATGAGTGGCCTATTTGTGGACTGGCCTTTACCATTATTAGTGTAAATGAATCTAGTGTTTGCCATATCAATACTTTTAGGAGGTTTGCACAAATAAGAGCCTTTGCTCTGATACCAATTGTAGGAATAATTTGTATGGGCAGCAAAAACTTATATACAGAGAACCCGCTATGATACCAATTGTAGGAGCAATTGGGATCATAAACCAATTCAGAGAGTACCTGCTCTGATACCAATTGTAGGACCATTAGGGCAACTCTAGAGGGGGGTGAATAGAGTATAGTAGAAGTAATAACCCAATTAAAAAATTAATCAATGTAAAGGAAATATATGTACCAACATATATATCAACTATAAATATGCAGTAAAGTAAGAGTTAAGAATAGAAAACTCAAACACTGAAAATTTTATCCTGGTTTCCCTCTAAGAGGATTAATCCAGGGCCGAGAACTCTTTCTCGGTGTTAATCCACTATTTCTGAAATATGGTACACATGCGCCTTTGATCCGAAGAGCACGCCAACTTCTTACAACACAAGCTTTGATCCAAAGGACTTGCGACTTCTTACGACCACAAGATTTTGATCCAAAGGGCTTGTGGACGTCAAATTTGTATGGTAGACAAACTTGTAAACCAAGCTATATAACTCGATCAGACTTCTAAATCGAATCCACACTTGGCACTAGAAGGCTGAGAGTTGATCTTGGTAAAAGAAAAGTTTTATAGCTCAGGCTAACACTCAAGAATAGATAAGAACAATGAAGAATGGATGAGTAAATGACTTGATGAAATTTTTTCTCTATTTATAGGATTCTTATTGTCACGCCCCAGTTCCAAAATACGTAGGACCAAAAATACGTAACACACCCAGCCGTATGTATACGAACTCCAATATATGGAAATCATATACACACGTACGCTGTATATGAATATGTAATCCACCAGTGGTAATATACTGTCACAACAAGTCACATACAATCTATATCTCATCCATAACACAAATAATCAGTAGAAATAAAGAGCTAAAATAATAATTGAATATCCAAGATGAGTATCAAGTCTGATAGTCGGGTGAAAACAAATCCACTACAAAACGACTATCCTGAAATTGTAATCAAAATCTCTAAACATCGTCAATAAGTCACAGATACTCTGAGGGTAAGATCTCCTCAGTTAGGTACGTAGAGTCAGGTCCAGGTCCGTACTCCTGTGGGTACTCCTGCTCATCCATATCTGGAAAGGGACCAGGTCCTTAGAGGGATGTAACAAGATATATATAAAAATGCCAATAAAGTACTGAAATATAAACATCCACTGGGTTACCTAACCATCTAAGTGAATGCAGTTTGAGAACAACTTTCCAACAAGTGGGCTATCTGGCCAGTAAATGGGATTGGCATAATTCTCTCGGAGAATCAGGGGCCTAAAAGCATGTCGTATTTTGAACGGCAGAGGCCATCAGTAAAATATAAGGTCATCATCATCCGTTTCTCCGACGGAGAATCCGTGCGTACATGAGAAAAGTGCAAAGGAGCCCAAACGCTTTACTTATTGTTCTCCCTACCTCATGCTCTAAGCATGCCATATTCATGACATAATAAACCTCTAACAACTATCAGGTCTACTAGCATACAAAGTTTCTATCAACAGTCATTCCTAATGCATGGCTCTTACGTACAGGTGGCCAATCCAATACGTAGTCCGGGATCTATATGAGACTCACAACTCGTGTAGCAACTTGTGTCATGGCCAAGGATTCTAATCATGCTTCTTAATACTGGGGTGGTCTCATGAACAAGGTCCAATGCAAATACATAAATAAAACAGAATCAGGCATCATATGAATATAAATATTTGTACTATGGCTAGGTATACTTGCCGAGCAAAGTTTTCGTATAGTGCAAGCGTCCACAACAGTGTTACGTTGAAGTAGTGAGGTTTTGGGTTTTGGGGTGTATTGCATGGATATATATAGAGAATGAGAGGCGGTGGAAAAACTTAGTGTTTAAGGAACTAAAACTACTGCCGCTGCTGTTTCTTTCTTTTTATTGGTTTTGGTTTCGGTTGAGGGGTGTTTAGTAATATTAGTGTTAAAAATTTGGTGAAATGAGAAGCTTACACGTGTGGGAAAGCAAAGTAAAGTAAAATTGGGTTTTGCTTCTACTGTCGATATTTTCTTCTCTCAATGGGTTGTGGTTTGGGTTTTACGCGTGGTGGAAGGAAGAGTTTACGCGGGATGAACTGCTGCTGCTGAGGAGTTTTACGCGCGGGTGGTAGGACTTAAGAGGTGTTCTACTTTACGCGTGGAGTAGTTTTACGCATGGGTTTGCTGCTGATAATTTCCTTCTTTACGCGCGAAAAAGGAGTAGCAAAGTGGGCTTTTGCTACTACTGTTGTTTGCTATTTCTTCCCTAATGGGTTTGGGTTCAAGCGGGTAGGTTAAGCTAAGGGTTTATCGGGTTTGGGTAGAGATCCAATAGGAATTATTTATATATACACATCTCTATTCATAGAAAATTCTAAGAATCATATTGATGTATATGGTTGAGCTAGCAACTGTTCAAAGGGTCTCTTACATAAAATAAATTAGAAAAATTTATAATGGCTCCATAAATCCCCTAGATGCTCAAATACCTCAAAATAAAACCTAACAAAAAATTATTTTCTCTATTTAGCTCATAATTACCATAAATAAATAATAAAAATATGATTTTCAGAATTAGGGGTTTTACATTCTATCCAACTTGTAAAAATGTTGTCCTCGAAATTAAAACTAAGTCATGGTAGAAAGTCATGAATGATATAAGGTATAAATTAACAAAGCAATTTCATACCTTGGTCAAATAAGTTTGGAAAACGTTGGTGCATGTCATCCTCACGTACCCAAGTAGATTCTCCTGGTGTACCATGCTTCCATGCTACGCGGACTAAGAGAATAGTCTGGTTTCTCAATACTTTTTCTCTACGATCAATGATTTCTACGGGTTGCTCTTGATATGACAAGCTTGGCTTAATGGTGATCTCTGAATGGTTGAGGACATGACTTCTGTCTGCCATATATCGCCTGAGCTGCGACACATGGAATACGTCTTGTACTCCCTCAAGTGAAGGTGGTAGCGCAAGTCGATATGCTACTTCTCCCACTCTTTCTAGCACGTTAAATAGTCCAATATATCTTGGACTCAACTTGCCGTGCCCTCCGAATCGGATGGTGCCTCTGGTAGGTGATATCCTTAAGAATACATGATTGCCTTCTTTAAACTCCAAGGGACGACGATGAAGGTATGCCCATTGTTTCTGCCTGTCTTGTGCTGCTTGCAAGTGTCCTTGTATCTTCTTAACTGTCTCAACGGTGTTGACCACTAACTCTGGTCCCAGAATTTGATATTCTCCTACCTCACTCTAACATACAAGCGACCTACACTTTCTTCCATACAAGGCTTCAAACGGAGCCATCTGTATACTTGCTTAATACCTATTGTTGTAAGAAAACTCCACAAGATGTAGGTGGTCCTCACATGATCCTCCAAAGTCCAACATACAAGCCCTCAACATATCCTCCAATGTCTGAATAGTACGTTCTGACTGCCCATCTATTTGCGGGTGATAAGATGTACTGAATTTCAGACGAGTTCCAAGGCTTTCTTGCATGCTTCTCCAAAAAGGTGATATAAAGCGTGAATCTCTGTCTGATACAATGCTGACTGGAACACCGTACAATCTCACGATCTGCCTCATATATAAGTCAGCCAAAGCTTCTGTAGATTGGCCAACCCTAAAAGGTAAGAAATGGGCTGACTTGGTGAGTCGGTCCTCTATTACCTATATTGCATCTTTACCCCTTGGACTCTTGGAAAAACCCGTGACAAAGTCCATAGTGATGTGCTCCCACTTCCACTCTAGAATCGGGAGAGGTTGCAATAACCCTGCTGTTCTCTGGTGCTCTGCCTTTGCTTGCTGACATACCAAACATTTAGCTACAAAGCGAGCTACCTCTCTTTTCATTCCATGCCACCAAAAGTGCTATCGTAAATCACAATACATTTTGGTACCTCCAGGATGAATAGAATATATCGAACTATGAGCTTCTGTCATCAGCTCTTGTCGAATCTCTCCATTGGGAACATATAGACGATTTTCACATCGTAATGTCCCGTCATTATGAATGTGCAGTCCTGTCTGCTCTCCGGCTTCTGTCCTTTCCTTTAATCTTCTGAATCTGGCGTCGGTAGGTAGTGCCGCCTTGATTCTTTCGATTAAGGATGATTTTACTTGTAAGTTGGCTAGGGTCCCATCTGTTCCAGGTAATATTACTTCAATGCCAAGATCTTGCAAGTCTTTTAATAATTCCTTCTGTGTTGTCAAGAAGTAGGATACTGGTTTTCGGCTTAACGCGTCTGCTACAACGTTAGCCTTGCCTGGGTGATAATGTAACTCTATCTCGAAATCTTTCATCAACTCGAGCCATTGATATTGTCTCATATTTAACTCCTTCTGTGTGAAGACATACTTGAGGCTTTTGTGGTCAGTATATATTTTCACTCGTTTCCCATATACGTAGTGTCTCCATAATTTTAAAGCAAATACAACTGCTGCAAGTTCCAAGTCATGAGTTGGATAATTCTTCTCATGTACTCGTAATTGCCTAGATGCATATGCAATCACCTTGCCATGCTGCATTAACACGCATCCCAAGCCTTTCCTTGATGCGTCACTATTGATTACATAGCCTCCGGATCCTGATGGAATAGTCAATACTGGTGCTGAAGTCAGTCATTTCTTCAATTCCTCGAAAGCGTCTTGACACTCATTGGTCCATATGAACTCTTAATCTTTGCAAGTCAACCGAGTCATAGGTGTTGCTATTCTTGAGAAGTTCTCCACGAACCGTCGGTAATATCCCGCAAGTCCAAGGAAACTTCTCACCTCTGCTGATTTAGGAACATGCCATGTCTCGACTGCCGAGATATTTTCTGGATCAATAGAAATACCATCTCTTGTAACAACATATCCAAAAAATGTGACCCTGTCCAAAAAGAATTCATATTTACTGAGCTTTGCATACAATTGCTCTCTCCTCAAGGTTTCTAGAATAATTCGCAGGTGCTTCTCGTGCTCCTCGTGGTTCTTTGAATAGACAAGTATATCATCGATAAAGACGACCACGAACTGGTCTAAATACTGAGGGAAGACTCGATTTATCAAGTCTATAAAGATGGCTGAAGCATTGGTCAATCCAAATGGCATGACCAAGAACTCGTAGTGCCCATATCTTGTTCGAAATACGGTCTTTGGAATGTCCTCCTTTCTTACCTTCACCTGGTGATATCCTAGCCTCAAATCTATCTTTGAGAACACCTTGGTTCCACTGAGTTGATCAAATAAGTCATCAATACGTGGTAGTGGATATTTATTCTTTACTGTTACTGCATTCAAGGCTCTATAGTCAATGCACATACGCACTGACCCATCCTTCTTTGGTACAAACAACACTGGTGCTCCCCAGGGTGATACACTTGGTCGGATGAAACCTTTATCTTCTAGTTCCTTCAATTGTGTTATTAGTTCATCCATCTCCTTCTTTGCCAGTCTATAAACATGTGATGCTATGGGTGCTGCTTTTGGTGTTCATTCAATCGAAAATTCTATGTCTCTATCTGGGGGTAGTCCTGGTAATTCTTCTGAAAAGATGATGTGAAATTCTGAAATTATGGGGTGATAAAAAATGTCGTCCATCGTGAGCTGCATACCATCAAGGATTTCTGTAGATCCTCATGCAAACTCAAGTTCAGGCTGGCCGGGTACATTAAAAAGAATGCTTCCTCTAAAGCAATCGAAGAAGGCGTGGTACTTGCTCAGCCAGTCCATTCCAAGCATAATATCAAAAGTTGGCATAGGAAGGACTAAGAGTACGGTATTCATCTCTCTGCAACGTATTACTATAGGACAAGATCTACAAATTCTACTAACAGGTACAACTCCTCCTCCGATAAGAATTCTAATATAACTAGGTAAAGGGTTAGAGGCAATGTTGTGTTTGGCAATAAAACTAGATGATATGAATAAGTGGGTGGATCCCGTATCAAATAATATCACAGCAGGAAAAGTAAGGGCAAGAGTGATACCTGCTATGACATCAATCTCCTAATTTATGTCATCTACTTCCATTGCAAAAGCTTGTCCGTTCCTCTGTAGTTGTCCTTGTCTAGTCCTTGCGAATTGATCCTCTTGTGCAGGTAGTGGTGGTCCTCGCTGGAATCCTCCTGCTGCTGGAGGTCGAGGAGCTCCTTGTCTCATCATTTGCTGAGTTGGCTTTGGTGCTGGCAGTGCTAGCCGCTGTGCTGGTGGTGGAAGTGTCGATGCTTGTTGCATAGGACAGTCTTTCAATATATGCTGTCCGGAACCACATCTCATATATTGTCTCAAACGGATCCGACAGTCCCTTCAGATATGCCCGCGTCTCCCACAATAATTGCATAGGGGTTTATCTGTGACCTGGTACGGTCCTGCTCTGTGTTGGTACTGCTGTTGCTGAGCTAAAGGACGTCTGATAGGTCCTCCTTGTTGTGTCCTAGCTGGTCCTTGTTGTGTCCTTAGCTGTCCTTCTTTTCCTCGGCTGATGGTTTCTTGTAATCTGGCTTCTGTCAGTAACTCGGCATAAGAGATTCGGGACTGAGAGCGAGTATAATATTGGAGCTCCTGAGTCAGTCCGCGATGAAATCTCTTAGCTTTAGCCAAGTCATCTGGCATCAGAGCAGCGCCATATTTACTGAGGTGACTAAACTCAGCATCATACTCGTCAACTATTCTGATTTCCTGTTCCAGGTGGAGAAACTGATCGTACAATGCATCTCTGATGGTGTCTGGGAAGTACTTCCTTTCAAAGTACTCCAGAAACTGCTCCCAAGTCTGGTATGTGCCCAACTGGCATTCCATGGATTCCCACCAGTGATGAGCATTACTATCAAGAAGCGTCCTTACACCTGTCATCCATAGGTCTGTAGTTAGTTGTGATGCCTTTAATAACTTTCGAGTGTGGATGACCCAGTTTATAGTTTCTTCTGGGCTCTCAATGCCTTTGTACGGCCTCAGACCCATTTGTATAAAATCTTTTACTGAGCCAACTCTAGCTCGGGGTACTAGAGCTGGTGCTTGAGCTGGTACAGTAGTTTTTGCAGCCATCCTTTCAAGTGCTACTAGAAACTCTTGTCTTTGATCTGCTGCTTGCTGTCTCTATTCCTGTAACATCATCTGAAAGAATTGGAACAGTTGAGCCTCGCCATCCTACGGTATCGATGATACTGGAAGGTTCCCATTAGGTGAAACAGGAATGTCAGATGGAACTGGATTGTGAATCTGTCCTTCTGGTCCTGAAAGTCTAGGATTCGTTGAGGTCCCTCCTTGAGTCTGATTATTGACTCCAGGAGTTATGTCACCATCGGCGACAGTACATCCCTTATGCATATCCATCTCTCTGCAGGTGATGTACATAACATTTTTAGAAAAAGTCCAGAAATTAAACAGAGATGTAAAATTGTCGGCATAAAACATGGTTTCAGAAATATCCGTGTAAAGCAGAGAAGCGTAAGGTAAAAACAGAGATAAGATAGTTCGGCGTAAAGTAGAGATTCGAAACTGTCTGCATAACACAGAGTTTCAAGCTGTCTGGCGTAAAGTGGAGATTCAACTTCCTGGCGTAAAATATAGTTTCAAAGCTGACCGCGTAAAGTCTAAGTAAAAGTCTGCGCGTAAAAGTTCTACTGCGTAAAAATATGCTGCATAAAATCTGCATGTGTAAAGTCTGCGCGTAAAGTTTTGCTATATTTTCTGCGTAAAGCTTGTGCGAAAGGCCTGTGCGAAAAGTTTTAGCAAAAGTTGTTCAAGGAACTCTTCGTATTCCTAGGACGAATTTGTCAGTCAAATCAGTGAACATGATATCTGACAAAAGTACTTGCACGATGATCGAGAAGACGGTTGTGATAATGATTTAAACAGAGACCCAAGTTTGTCGTTTAGTGACATATTTAATACAAGTCGCTTTTACGCTTCTAAGAGGAAGGAGAAGTTGAGGCTTCTGAATACGCTTATCTACTGGAATGAGTTTTACGCTCAAGATGAGACAAAATCAGACACTATACAAAAAAGCTGTTTCTGCACAGGGCTCGAGGCATATCTCTGTATTTAATGCAAAAGATTTGGTTCTAATTGGTTATGTCTGGGAAAACTAAGATCGTGACAAATACGCTCATATCCTATCCTTATATTTTATGCCTAATCAGTTATTCTATGCTGGTTTATCTATTATTCAGGAATCATCAAGTTTACGCAGGGACGGTTACCTACGTGACTTGTATAACGTGTTATACGCAGATTAGGAAAACTAAGAAGAACCGTAGCATACAGTGGGCAGTCTTCTATATGGTTTAGCCTTTTATGCCAACTAGACAATTATTTGGCTTTTATGCCAACAACAGTCAATTGGTTGATCTATAGAGGTCCCTGGTCATGGCGTAAAGTATTTTCGGCGTAAACTTTGTTTTATCCGAAACATAGGATAGTTGAAAGGAAGAATGAGATTTTAGTCAAGCATGGATGAGATTCTTATACTGTATTCCTATATGCAGGCTTGTTTGGTACAGTTACGTAACCAAGATAATATATTCTGGGCCTGCATGGGCCACCACCAAAAATATGTCATGCCCTAGTCCCAAAATATGTAGGACCAGGAATATGTAACACGCCCAGCCGTATGTATACGAACTCTAATATATGGAAATCATATACACACGTACGCTGTATATGAATATGCAATCCACCAGTGGTAATATACTGTGACAACAAGTCACATACAATTTATATCTCATCCATAACACAAATAATCAGTAGGAATAAAGAGCTGAAATAATAACTGAATATCCAAGATGAGTATCAAGTGTGATAGTCGGGTGGAAACAAATCTACTACAAAATGACTATCCTGAAATAGTAATCAAAATCTCTAAACATCGTCAATAAGTCGCAGATACTCTGAGGGTAAGATCTCCTCTGTCAGGTACGTAGAGTCAGGTCCAGGTCCGTACTCCTGTGAGTACTCCTGCTTGTCCATATCTGGAAAGGGACCAGGTCCTCAGAGGGATGTAACAAGATACATATAAACATGCCAATAAAGTACTTAAATATAAACATCCACTGGGTCGCCTAACCATCTAAGTGAATGCAGTTTGAGAACAACTTTTCAACAAGTGGGCTATCTGGCCAGTAAATAGGATTGGCATGATTCTCTCAGAGAATCATGGGCCTAAAAGTATGTCGTCTTTTGAACGGCAGAGGCTATCAGTAAAATAAGGGGTCATCATCACCTGTTTCTCCGACGGAGAATCCGTGCGTACGGGAGAAAAGTGCAAATGAGCCAAAATACTTTACTTATTGTTCTCCCCACCCCATGCTCTAAGCATGCCATATTCATGACACGATAAACCTCTAATAACTGCCAGGTCTACTAGCATACAAAGTTTCTATCAACAGTCATTCCTAACGCACGGCTCTTACGTACAGGTGGCCAACCCAATACGTAGTCCGGGATCTATATGAGACTCAGAACTCGTGTAATAACTTGTGTCACTTCCAAGGATTCTAATCATGCTTCTTAATACTGGAGTGGTCTCATGAACAAGGTCCAATACAAATACATAAATAAAACAGAATCAGGCATCATATGGAATATAAATATTTGTACTGTGGCTAGGTATACTTGCCGAGCAAAGTTTTCGTATAGTGCAAGCGTCCACAACAGTGTTACGTTGAAGTAGTGAGGTTTTGGGTTTTGGGGTGTATTGCATGGATATATATAGAGAATGAGAGGCGGTGGGAAAACTTAGTGTTTAAGGAACTAAAACTACTGCCACTGCTGTTTCTTTCTTTTTATTGGTTTTGATTTCGGTTGAGGGGTATTTAGTAATATTAGTGTTAAGAATTTGGTGAAATGAGAAGCTTACACGTGTGGGAAAGCAAAGCAAAGTAAAATTAGGTTTTGCTTCTACTGTTGATATTTTCTTCTCTCAAAGGGTTGTGGTTTGGGTTTTACACATGGTGGAAGAAAGAGTTTACGCGGGATGAACTGCTGCTGCTGAGGAGTTTTACGCGCGGGTGGTAGGACTTAAGCGGTGTTCTACTTTACGCGCGGAGTGGTTTTACGCGTGGGTTTATTGCTGATAATTTCCTTCTTTACGCACGGAAAAGGAGTAGCAAAGTAGGCTTTTGCTACTGCTGCTGTTTGCTATTTCTTCCCTAATGGGTTTGGGTTCAAGCAGGTAGGGTAAGCTAAGGGTTTACCGGGTTTGGGTAGAGATCCAATAGGAATTATTTATATATATACATCTCTATTCACAGAAAATTCTAAGAATCATACTAATGTATATGGTGGAGCTAGCAACTGTTCAAAGGGTCTCTTACATGAAATAAATTAGAAAAATTTATAATGGCTCCATAAATCCCCTAGATGCTCAAATACCTCAAAATAAAACCTAACAAAAATCTATTTCTCTATTTAGCTCATAATTATCATAAATAAATAAATAAATAATAAAAATACGATTTTCAGAATTAGGGTTTTACACTTATGAACCAAGTTCGGGCAGAGTTCGGGCAGAACTCGGTCCGAGTTCAGTCACTTAATATTCATAAATTCGAACGTTAGAGCCTGGTCATCCGGAAGTGGAGACTGTCTCGATTTTCTGGTTTGACCCTGATCGAGTTTGGTCCAAACTCTATTGGTCTATTTCCAGAATGTTGGGAACATGTTTGGTTTGGTTCAGACTAATTTGAGTGGACTAGGTTCTGGTTTAATATCGATTTGAGCTTTCTACTACCAACTGCAAACCCGATGTACATTTGGTCCTATAAACAAAATATAAAATACATAATAAAAAGTGAAAGACCAAGAGCACTGATAACGCCAATCTTCTGCTGACTTGAAGACAATTTTTCTCTTGACAACAGTTATCCAAAGATAGCCAGATCTGGGAATCGGAATACCTTCTGGTATAACGTCGTCTTTGGCTCATCATTATTTTTTTATATAATATGTCTTTTTCATTTCTGCACATACATGTTAGATGAACAAAAAATATATATAGAAGCAAATATAATAACATTTAATGCATATCTAAATATTTCTGAGTTTAAGTAGAAGTTACGATAGTTGATTAACCATATTCAAAAACTCAACTTAAACATTGGGCTAACACCCCCCCTCCCCCTCAACGTATATATATATATATTGAGAAAACCTAATTTATAGAATAGAAATTTCCTAAAATAGCCCAACACTAACCTTGACCGTCCAGATTTGATCACATAAATATTAGATGTTAATTTTGGGAGCACACACTTGTGTTGTTTGCCTCTGTAACGCCCCGCAACCGCACGGTGCATTACGCTGAGTCGGATTGAATGAAACAATAGCTGGTTATATTTGATTTGTTGGATTTTGGGAAGAAGTATTATTGAGTTGTTTGATGTGCAGATGGCTAGCGGAGTTCGATGGAATTCAGGTGTTCGTTCAGAGCAGTACTGAGATAGC